>CM049411.1:17007500-17297500 GCA_026929865.2 Hyperoplus lanceolatus | reverse complement strand
AAAACACTGTATTCCCAGTGGAAACTATGTCCTTGACGATTCCCACCATTTTTGAATGCGTTATTTTGACAATTAAGCTATCACCATGAAGAAAGCTATTATTCTACTGGGAGTCTAAGCATGTTCGCGCACTATTCAGCCCATGTAGGAAATCAAATACTTTAATTTGTCAATTGTCAGTTTGAGTTAAGTTGAGAAGCGCAAACTAAAACAAAAAAAAGTATCTGTCTGCCATAGAAATATCTGGAAATTCCTCTAAAATCATGCAGCTCTGTTAAAGCCCCAGGCTCTCCAACAGAACTAGGGTGAAGTGACATTGTTAGAAAGTCAAGTCCAGGAATGAGTCATGAGATGTAGCTATGTGTGGCAGTGTGGAGTCCATTTAACCAGTCTTATATTGGAGAAAGGTTTGTAAAGCAGCTTGGCCCACAGTCCAAGACATGGTAATAGAATAATGAAGGAGCTTGCTGGGCCAGCTGTTACACTACTCCAACAGTCTCAAAATAAGATTGCATCACCAATGTCTGCGATTTCTTCTCCACCTTCCAAGGCTGTAGTCTTTGAGCAGAGGAACTGTTTGTGGAGGGAGATTAGAAGCCTGTCTGACTTCTTCTTGTTGATAATTTGAAGTGTCATGTATGACCGGTAGTGGTGTGCTGGAAATCGGTAAAGCAGTATTCTTTAGCAAAAGCAGCCAGAGGCAGTGGAAGCTAATGCAGTGATTTAGGTGCATTTGGAAGTTTCCATTATCGGTGAAGTGTATGTGCACATTTTTCTAATGTGTCGTTCCCCCAAGCCCAGGGCTTGTCAGCTCTAGCTGGATAAGTCCATAGTATGGAATGTCATCTCATATACACTTCCTCCTTTTGTGAAACTAACGTTACCCCTGCCATCAACCTCTCTTGTGCACCAGTGTATATATTTTTTGTATGCCATTCTCAGGCCAACCTATCTTTTGCTGCAGTGTGATTTCATAATGTGATGCAGTATAGCTGTTTTCCACACTCAGAAAATGCTTTATTTGCATGACAATAAGACTTTTCTGTTGCTATAGAAGTCATATGGCTTTCTTCCCCTCCTATTCTCTCTATCTTTTTCTCCCTGTCTCTCTCCATCCCTCTTTCCCTCCCTCCTTCCCTCCCTTCACTCCCTCTTTACTCTCTGACTACAGTGACTACATCATTAAGGAGAAGACAGTGCTCCTGCAGAAGAAAGACAATGAGGGCTTTGGCTTTGTGCTTAGGGGAGCCAAAGGTGAGCCTCTTCTCCAAACTCACCTAATCATTTTCTGTCTCTACAGATTTCTCAGTCTCACATGTTGTTCTCTCTCTTTACAACCTCTCCATCCAGCCCTCATTTGCAAACACATGTCCTTGTTATCTGTGTCCAGTCGTGCTCACCATTCTTGTCTTGCTCTCCACAGCTCAGACTCCCATAGAAGAGTTCACTCCAACGCCAGCGTTCCCCGCGCTGCAGTACCTGGAGTCTGTCGATGAGGGGGGCGTGGCCTGGAGAGCCGGCCTGAGGATGGGGGATTTTCTTATCGAGGTAAGGACTAGAGGCATACGGGACTAATGTGCAATCCTAACACAGTATGGAGGTCCTGAGTTTTACTTATAAAACACATTTACATTTTTATTCTAATATCGCGAGTGCTTTATTCTACTTTTGAATGCAACAGGTGCAAGCTGAGTGTTACAACCTTGTATATACTATCTATGGTTACAACTCACTGTGGGAAATGTAGGAAATTAAGAAGATTTAGATTTGGCAGGCTTGACAGAATTGGATAGATCAAAAAACTACACTGGGGTGGTAGGATGGTGGTAATTGAAAGGTGGCCGACCTGTAACCATGAGGTTGCTGGTTCGATCCCCGGCACCGGACAGGAAGGTGTTAGTTGTAAAACTAGCAGAGGCTGGTATGACGTTTATGGTGCCCACCATCTCTACCATTGTGTCCTTGAGCAAGACACTTAACCCCAAAACTGCGCTGTACTGCGGCTGACCCTGCGTTCTGACCCGAAAAGTGGTAACTTGAGATGGGATATGCGAAAAGATAAATTTCAATGTAACCAACCATTGACTAATAAAGTAACTTAACTATGATATATCAAAAAAACTACACTGCAACGTAAGTTCTAGGATGCACTGAACCTGACATGTGATCGATATCTGCAGGCTGGACAGCAGAAACACCTTACAATATACTGCAGTTGTAAAGTGCCATTTTGTAAAACATCTGAGCTCCATTTACTATGAAAAGGGCTGCTGCTGTTTTCATTGAGTTTGTGTACATGATGTGCGTGTAATCAGGGCCGGATTCACAAAGGCTCATTAAGCAGTCAGCATCTGGACTGCACCTGGTACTGAACCTCCAGAGTTTATCAGGGCAAATCAGATGTGGATTTGTATGAGGTCACTACGCTCAGGAAAGACATGATACTGTTGTGACCTTGGTTACAAAATATTTACCTAACTTTAGCCAACTGTACCTGAGGAAAACTGTTACTATTACAACAAAGCATAAATGGTATATGGTAAACAAAAAGAGAAAAAGTATAAGAAAAATGATAGACACAAAATATGCTCATTGTACACAGGTAGAGAGAGTATGTTTATGCCAATTTTTCAATGGTGTAGAATATTCCCTGCAAAAACTGGCATAAAGCATGATTTTGGCGAATAAACCTCTAATAACATGTCTCCTCCTATTATTTGCGCGATCCTACCTCAAATGTGCATGCACAAGGAGAGAGGCACACCCTGCAGATAATTGAAGCGTGAACTGAGACTTCAGCCTGCTGCGCTTCATAAAATACAGCAGACTGCAAGGCTTCATCCAATCTAGCCCATAATCATTTTATTTATTTTTGTGGTCATTGTCTGGCTGTAGTTTTCATATAGGTTTCTCGGTAAAAAGTATAACGTATTTAGTACGTAGTATATCGGAGTCAGAGTTGATGAGAGGTTGAGGTACTTATTGCCACTGTTTCTCGTTGGTGAAAAACCAGCAGTTCATGTAGCCACATTCTGGGCATTTCATATCTTTAAAAGTTCCCGTATTTTGCCTTGAAATATGGCGATTGTTAAACCTCCATTAAAGCTGACACATACTGCTGATTAATATTCAACCTAATATGAGTCACTTATGTAGCTGCCTAAGCCTTTGTAACTGTGATTTACTGTAATGGCTCCCTGAATAGCTGGTGCAAAGTTACGTTTGCTTAAAGAATAATCTTAGAAAACTGTAACATGATATGCCAAACATTGAAAAGCTGCATTACCAAAGTGACCCAGTGGTCACAAGTGGATTGTCATTAACTCTAATTTTGTTGTTTCTGTATTTCTGTTCACTACTTGTAACGGGAATTGTTTTTTTTTTTTGTTAATTTGTTTGTTTCATTTAAAGTGATATTCATGCAACATATCAGCTCATCCTGCATTCAGTCATTCCGTGTCTTTGTGCCTGTCAGGTGAACGGGCAGAATGTGGTGAAGGTCGGCCACAGACAGGTGGTCAACATGATCCGACAGGGCGGCAACAGTCTCATGGTGAAAGTTGTGATGGTTGCCCGAAACCCTGAACTGGAGGACACTGCTCGTAAGAGAGGTAAGAGTCCAATTTTCCTCGTACGCCATTTCCAACCATATGTTTATGACGATAAAGCTGATTGCATGTTTTGCATGTTTACACCTTAAAAGCCTTCGCAATGTGGTTGTCATTGGTGATGGTGCATGTTTATACGAGAATAACTAAACATTAAGTTTGCATTTGGCTGGCTTCCCTTGGCAGCCCCGCAGCAGACTAAAAGACTGACTCCTCCTGCCATTGCCCTGCGCTCCAAGTCAATGACATCAGAGCTGGAAGACATGGGTAAGATGATAGCGGGGACAAAGCATTAAATGCAAGGATTAGATAGAGGGGGAGGTCTGGAAAGAAAAAGCAAAAAATAAATTAGATTTTGAGTCCTACACAGTTTTCTTCTGGGGGGTCAAATTTGACATAACTTTTTGGGTGGGTTAGAAGCTTCTCTGCAGGATATTTATACAGTATCGTGGCACAAATAGGGAAACACAGCATTAAATATTAACCGAGAGTCAAAGCAATTATCCACTATAGGTGCAATTATTATCAATTATTTTCATTTGCATTAGTTTGATGGGGATTTGGATTTATTTGGACTTTTGCTGTTTTCTTCATAGAAGAAAGGTGATAATTCAACAGATAACAGATATAAAAGCTATTTAATGTTGTTAAATAATACTTGTCTGATGCACAAACTGTTTTTTTTTTGTTTTTGTTTTTTTCTGAACCAAATGTGCTGCCGACAGTGGACAAAGGTGGGAGAATCATGGATCTCTGTGCTGTCATTATCATTTTTGTCCCCATCACCATCCCGTTCACCACCATGTCAGTATTTCCACCATGATGTGTGTCCCGAGTATGTATTTCATCCTTTGATCTGCTCAATACACACATGAGGTCAAAACAGTTCTAGTCACACCTCCTTTGTTTTCCCAAATTATGCATGCCACAGCTGCCTCTCCGTGGAAAAAGAAAGCAGGTGAATATTAGCCTTTATCATTAGCCCTATCAGCCCCTAAGCCTTAATTAAAAGTCAGCCTGTTTGATGCTCTTTTTTTCCTCCTCCTTCTCCAGAGTACGAGTCTTCTCTGGCTCCTGATAAGAAGAGGACAGTCTATCAGATGGCCCTAAGTAAGAAATTACTCCCACCACTCTTGTCTTCTGTAAAGATGATTTTTTTTGTTACCTTGAAAGGTCTCTTGAAATCCTCCTTTTTTTGTTTCTGCCTTTATTTAAAGGTGGAGTCAGCGATTTTGGAGATCAATCGTCAAAACCCTTTTTTCATTCAAAATCAGTGAATATCTCTCGTCACGATCTGCTGCCTGTACGTACTTCTGTTGTTAATACACAGCCTAGGCGCTCTAAACGGGTAAAAAAAGGATATGTAAACAAAGGGGGCCCACCCTAGTTAGCAACATGCCCGTTTACAGAGCCTAGGCTGTTTATTAGCACTGGATTTGGTTTTCAGTGCACACACAGTATGGACAGGTGGTGGATTGTGAGGAGATATTCATTCACTGATTTTGTCAAAAGGGATTTTGACAACAAACATTCTCCAGACTCTACCTTTAAAGCACCTCTCATTTAATTTCTCTTTCCTCTCACATTTCTTTTCTGCCATTTGCCTACTCTTTCTGTCTTTGTTTTAGATAAACTGGATGAAATCTTGGCCGCTGCCCAGCACACTATTACATCAGACAACCAGGGCCAGAGGGGTCACGGAGGCAAGAAGGACCGGAGCAAGAGCATTGTTCCCAACGTCTCCAATGAGGTACCGTTTGGATTGGGAAGGAAGTACTCTTACTTTTGGACCTCACCATAACATGGGCTGGTTTTTGGAACAAAATTTCCATCCCTGAAAAATATTAACTTAAACTGAGCCAATACAGACCTCTCAACCAGCTCTGATACACCAGATTCACATATAAAACAGAGCTTCTCCACTGCTTTAGGATGTAGAACATATTTGAGTCTGCAAGTGACTAATGCTAGCAAGAAAATGTTTCCTATCTATTAAGCAGCTTGGTCTTTTTTATAGCTGTGTGTTTCGCCCTTACTGCTCTTGAAAGATTGACAATAGACAACCCACACCAAAACATTTTTTTTTAAATGTGAGTCAGGTTGTGTCCATTCATCCACACTCTGTTGCTTGCCTGACACACTAACACAAGGACTGCCCTAGTTGTTCTGTCTAGTTCTGCATTTATATACATTGTATCAACTCAATATAGATTGTACTGCTAATGTTGGCTTGATTTGATTATATCTGACTAAATGTTTTCTCTCTTTTTTCCCTCCCTCCTTTCTTTCAAATTCTCTTTTGCTCCCTTTTCAAACCACTGAAGCAACCCTATGAGCAGCAGTCATCAGTGAGTATGGTGCAGCACGGACCGGGTTTTGGCTACAACCAAGCTCATTTTCAAGCAGGTCACGGTCAGCATGCGGTCATGATGCGTCAAAAATCTATTGGTAATGGCAATCGTAATGAAAATATTTTTCCTCTGCTCAATATACAAGTTTCTTTTTTTCTTTTGTTTTTCGAAGTGTCTGTTGGTAACCGCCTGTGTCCTTGCTCTCAGGTGTAACAGAGGAGGAAAGGCAGTACCTCCACACACCTTCTATGAAGCTTGCTCGCAGCCTGTCAGTGCCGGGGCCAGAAGAAATCCCACCACCCCCTAACACATCCGCCCCAGAGCCGCCTTTATCCGCAGGTCCTCACCCTGGGCGAGGGCCTGCTATGCCCATACCCCCTGTATCTCAAGCCCACTACCAGCTCCACTCCCAGCCCAGTCAATCTACTCAGGCAGGCTGGGAGAGGGGGGGAGGACCTGGTGGAATGAACCAACAGGCCATGGTCCCCACGCTCCGCAGACAATCGGAAGGACTGGGCACCAGGGAGCCTGAGGTTCCCAGGAGAGGCGCGGGCAAAATGGGCGGGTTACGGAGAGGTTACAGCAGCGCCACACCACCGACAAGCGCTAAGCCTAAGGCCCAACAGCAAGCGCCACAACATCTCCCCCACGCGGCCAATCGGGAGCAGAGCGGAGGGGTTCCCAGGGGGACGGCGAGGAGGGGCGGTCGAGGAGGCTTGACAAAGCAGTCAAAAGTGGAAGACGGGCTTAGACAGCACAGGGGAAAAGGAGGCGCGGCCAAAGAGAAGAGCTCCATCGCCATACCCACCATCATCGTCAAAGCGCCCTCCACTAGCAGCAGCGGCCGAAGCAGCCAGGGGAGCAGCATGGAAGCAGAGCCCGCCCACGACGCGGAGGGACACACCTCAGTAGACGCGACCTCAGACAGCCCAAACACCAATCTACCTTCGCCGCTCACCCCCTCGCCACCTCAGCCCCCTACCTCCTACACCTCCTTGCCTTCGACCACGGTCGTTTCCCCCCAGCAGAACTTGGAACACATGGATTACACTTTGACATTTAGTTCGGCCTTTGGGGGAGGGGGAGGAGGAGGAGGAGGAGGAGCGCGCAGGGAAAGGGAACGCTTCCGAGACATGAGAAGAAAGAGCGCTTCTTTCTATCTGTCGTCTGAGGAGGACTTCCAAGGAGAGGCAGGCGGAGGAGGAGGAGGAGCAAATCAAGGAGGAGGAGCACTAGGGACACAAATCCAGCCTTTACAGGGCTCACAAATGGACGTGCCCTCCCCTCGGCTACGACCCTCCAAGTCTATAGACGAGGGCATGTTCTCTGGAGACAGCTACGTCCACCATTCCAGCAGCATGCCCCCAGCCTTCGGCCTGCCAGAATATTCCTCTCCCGTGCTCGGTCAGGACGGCCAGCCCAAGTCGGCTCCCTCCATGTATGGCGCCCAGCCCACCACCACCTTCATTCACCCTCTTACAGGGAAAGTCCTGGACCCTTCGTCGCCACTCGGCCTGGCCCTGGCCGCCAGAGAGAGGGCCCTGAAGGACGACCGCAGGACTCGCAGAGAGGAGAGACACTTTGGTCGCCAGCTTTCTACGGTGGGAGCGTTTCCCACTCCTATTCAGACCCCAACTCCTTCCCTTTTCGCTACCCCCACCCAATCTAATTACACTTCCCCAGTGTCCCTCCACCTGAGCTCTCCCACCGCCACCACCTCGCCTGCGTCCTTGAGCCGGCCACAGTCGCCACGAATATTACGTCTAGGAGGAGGAGGAGGAGGGGGAGGAGGAGGAGGAGGGGGTAGGAGGAGGGGGAGGAGGAGGAGGGGGAGGAGGAGGAGGGGGAGGAGGTGGTGGGGAGAGGACAGAGAGAGAAAAGGAGGGAGGGCCCAGGGAGGGTCTAAGGGTACGCTTCTCAGAGGACGGAACCAGTCAGTATTCAACCCAGAACTACCCGCAGAGCCCCAGGGAGAGAGAGAGAGAGAGGGAGGTGTATGACAGCAGGCCCGCTCCGTCCACACAGCCTCCGCCGCAGCCGGCTCCACCCCGCAGACCTTCCTTTCTGCAGATGGAAAGCGCTCCCAACACCAGCTACATCCCTCAGTACACGGTCCCCACAGCCTCAACGCATACACACCAAGCTATGGAGCAGCAAGCAAGAGCAGGGGCAGGGTCGGGAGCGGGCGGGGTTCTAGGACTGATGGTTCTCCCTCCACCAGCTCCCTCTATAGACGCAGACGACGAGTTTGTTTTTGCCGATCCCTTGCCCCCTCCTTTGGAGTTTGCGAATGGGAAGAGAGACAGGGTCCAGGAATTTTCTCAGCCACATCAACAACACCGGAGTCAACACACTACTGCTGCTGCTTCTGCTTCTGTTGCTCCGCCTCCCGTGCCCCCTCTCCCAACCCCCAGGCCCTCGAACGCTCCCCTACCCTCGTCACAGGGAGCTGACTCCGCTGCCTCCAGCCTTACCTCCTACGACAGCGAAGTGGCCAACCTCACGCAGTCGGCTCTCTCTCCGTCCTATCCGTCCACGCAGATATTCACCACCACCACCGCTACCACCACCTCTGCTGCTGCTTTGCCTGCCACGTCGCTACACAGACCCCAACCCATGTCCCATTCTCACCCCTACTACAGCAGCTCCAACGAACCCCCGCTAAGCGCTCACGGCCCAGCCCAGGACAGAGGCACGGCCGCCCTCACCACCACCATGACCTACGCTACCACCACCATGACAGCCACTCCCGCTGCCTCGACCACCACCACCTCACCGTCATCCTCAGACTACAGCGTCATCATGGCCGGTCCCAAGACGGGGGGTAGAGCCGCTGACAGCACTCATTACTCTACCAGTGGAGACTGGCAAGATGCTGTGGTGGATTCTGGGATTGAGGAGCTGGACAGTCACAGCAGTAGTGACCACCACATAGAAATGTTGGGACGGGGAGGGATCGGAGACGGGCGCGGGGGTGAGAGAGGAGCTGAGTATCAGGATCCTTGCACAACCTACTCAGGTGGGCAAACGTTTGAGGTGCACAGTGCCAAACTGGCAAATCCTGTGTTTCCAAAGATGACCCATTACAAGGAGGGGGGTGGGAGGGGTCTGCCCGTAGCCCTACGTAGGCAGAACAGCACCAACCCTGCTCCGTTGCAGCTACAGAGGCAAAGCCACTCAGACGATCCCAGGATGGACGGAGCTCTCGCAGATGAAAGGCAGCGCAGGCAGAGTCGATCCAAAATGGAGGATGGCTTTAGCTCTGCTCTGGCCGCCTGCCTAGAGAGGCCCATGGAGCCTCGTTCATTGGGCTGGATTGAGGCTGGCGAAAATGACCTAGGCGGAGGTGGAGTGCAGAGTTTGGTTTTGGAGGGCCGCAGACTTCACTCACCTCTTTCAGGCGTGAAAGCCAGCATCATCACCGAGCTGAGCTCCAAGCTGCAACAGATGAGTGGCATGAAGAGCATGGATGACTGGAGCCACACTCCAAAGTCTCCCGCCATGCATAGGTTTGTTCATTTTCATCAACCAGCCCTTGATATTAACAGCCACATATTATGCTCATTTTCAGGTTCAAAATTGTAATTTGGGTTTTCTACTATCAACTGTTTTCATTGTGTAGTGTCCAAAAAACGTTATATTTCCCACAGTGCCAGTGGCTTCTCCCCCTGTGACATCATACGGGGGGAAAAATCCAACTGGGGTTTTTGAACACGGGTTTTCAGAAAGGTGCAGGTGGAGAAAAGAGAGATGGTTGTTTTTTCTCATACTTTTGGAGTATTTAGTCACACCAGGGACCCATAACAATGTTGAAAAACCATGAAAAAGTGAATTTTTCATATTAGGTGAACTTTAAAATGAAAGTGTGCATATCTGCTTCTTGGTACAAGTGAAAGTGAAGTTCATAGGTTAATTTTTTATCTCTCTCTCCCTCAGGTATTCTGCAGACTACACAGATGCATTTCACAGCCCGCCCTCTGGCCGCTCCACCTCGCCATTACCCACCTCTTCCCCGCAGCATCGTCAGATCCTGACACCAAACCTGTCAGCCACTCCTTCTGTCGCCCCATCCCCGCAAGTCCCCAATCAGCGCAACTGGACTCGCTCCCCGTCTCCACAGATGCCTACCTCCCCCGTTCTTACACACCCACCTTACTCCCCGACCTACAGCCCATATCCGACATCACCAAGCAAGCATCGATCCAAGATGCGTAGACAGACTTTCGATTTCCAGTGCAGTCCCACTAAGGAGATGCGTCCCTCGGTCGCCCGGCGCCGCGCTCCCAGCCCCCTTATCTATAACAGTGAACAGCCAAACCCCAGCCCTCCCAGACCTTCCTCTCTCCCTATCCTTCCCACTACACCAGTCTACAGCAACCCCTTCGACTTCCCCGGGCCCCTCACTCCTCCATCGCCTGGCCTCCCTCTTGGAGAGGCCTACAAGACGTCGACTCCTCCACTGTTCTCACCATCTGGCATCCCGTGTGCAAACCCCCTACTGGTCTCCCGCTCTCTCTCCCCGACCCATTTCCTCTCCGGTGCCTCCTCCCCCATGCACTTGCCCCCCAGCCCGTCCTGCCTCAACTACCCCCATCTCACCCCTCCTCCTCCAGCCAAACCCTTTGCAGTTAAGCCCCTGCCCTTCTGGACCAAGTACGACGTGGCCGACTGGCTGGCTTACCTAAACCTGGGCGAACACAGGGAGCGTTTTTTGGACAATGAGATAGACGGATCGCATCTGCCTTCGCTCACTAAGGACGACTTCTTGGACCTGGGAGTGACACGCGTGGGACACCGAATGAACATCGAGAGGGCACTGAAGAAACTCACTGACAGGTGAGGGAGGACTAATAGACTCTGAACACACATAGAGACAACTGGGTCACAAAGACAGCACCGGATGGTGAAGGAAAAGTCAAAAGTGTCTCATTCCTTCAGTACAAGTTAGCCGGACCATCCCCTTTTTGTTCACAAGATGTATATCATTTTATAAGTTATCTCATCTTCTCTCCATCCCTTTTTTTCTTTATTAACCTGTTTAATCAACATGATTTAGTTTGCTCTGTCTATTTCACATCCGCCCATTCTTATTCATTTGCCCTCCCTTTCTCCCCAGGCGGTTCTCCTCCCCTTTGCATGTAACTACTTCTCCCCGAGACACAGACTGACAAAGTGACGGGGTGATTCAAAGGTGAAAGAAACTGTTTGACAAAAATGAACAATAACAGAAGAACAGTGGACCTCAACAGGTTGTGTTCAAAGGACTAAGGGCTGGATGTGTGGGGGAAAGGGTTTTGTTGCAAACTTTCTATACGTTCTGAAGAAAATACTGTTCAGGTATTGAAATGTTCTGGAATAACTCTTGGGTCGAGAAAGGCTAAGAATAAATTAAGAATCTCATGAAAATGACTCTCTAAAATATACGTTTAAAACTTTTGATGGACAGGCATTTAATTAACAGACCGTTTTGTGCTGTAAAAGACAGACACCTATACACACACACACTCATATTCTCACACACACTCTGACAGATGGATTCTCACACCATCTGCTGCTTAGCATTGCAGAGAAAACTTGAGTCTGAGTTCAAAGAAAAGTTGAAAAGTTGCTGCTTTAAGGCAAAGCCTAGATAACGTGTTACTGTTATTGCGGCTTCACCAGAAAAACTGGTGAAAACAAACACGTAAGAGTATCATCCAACATCAATTGTGTAGCTTTAAGCAGATCAGAGTAGGTAACGGCTGTGAGTACTGGAGCCAAAGTCAGAATATGAGAGAAAAGGTTTTGTTTGTAAATTATGATAGAAGAAAATGATAGACAACAATAGTATTCCTTTAATATGTTTGCCATATTTCCCACAAAGGTTGCCCCAATAAGCTTTGTATGTGTGTGCTTTGCGAGCACTTAATATGTCTTACATGTTAAACAGGATTCACTATTGGTAGAGCCATTTGTTTTGTACTAAGTGCTGATTGCAATCATTCATTTTCAGACTGGTCAGGGTATTTATAACTGTTCAATTCAATTTGGGTGCATAACGAGGACATACAAATGTGGAGAAATCATTCTTGTGAAATTACCTTTTATTATTTCCCTGATTATTCAATAGGAAGGTAGGGAAATTCAGTTGAGGAACTGAAAAGGATATGCGTGTTGTTTCAAGCAGCATGACCTCTTTTCTCAATTTTTACTGGTGTTTATGGCCACAGCACAGGTCAAAGGATGGAGCCATCCTCTTTGATGCCATAATGTTGACTGCTCTCTCTTTCTCACACAGCAAGTGCGATCAAAAAGGGCTTTTTTACTGCTTCTCTGTCTGCCTGACTTCCTCAACCTTCAACCTCTGTGAGTCTGTGTGTGTGTGTCTGGTTTTTGTGCGTGTGAGTGTTTCGTTAGCCTGTGTTGGTGGCCAAATGCTTTCCCTGACCTACACCTCTCTATTTCTAATATTTCCAAAACACATTTATAACAGTCAAAAATTATAATTGTTTTTTTCCCCTCAATAGCTGACTATCCCAATATTTTTCCACGTTCCACATTTTCCCCGTGGAAAAGAAATTCTGACCCACTTTTCAATGTTTTTTTTCTGAATGATAAACTTGAAGTAAAAGCTGTATATGTTATTTAAATGTGAACATGAACGCCCTGGGATTTTTTACACATGACAGTTAAGTCATTCCCTGCAGTGAATTGAACTGTAAGACAGAAACACATCATTTATAGATCAATATGTAATGATGATGATGACAATGATAACATAAAATTTATATATAAATAGTATAATAAAGATAGTAATATTAAGTTTGTAAACATTTTTAAGAATATCCGTCTTCCAACTAGTGTGGAAAAATTATTTGAAGCTTTGTTTTGTTTTTCTGTTTTGTTTCTGTTTTGGTTTTTTTTTCTCTACTGCTCGCCATGTGGTGACCCCAGTGAAGTTGACACATGTAAGTTAATGTGTATTCTCTCTGTGTGAGTTTAAAGTTATGACTCTGTATTCTCATGCTGAGTGCAATGGACTATTCTGAGAAATGACAGGACTGAGCAGTAGCGTAAAAAAGCATTACATTCAATGATTTAAAAGAGTATTTTAGGTCTAGTGAAATGCATAATGAATATGACTACATACAGTATGAGTATTGAGTAAGTATGCAGAGATTAAAGGTATATATGTAAATTTATATAAAAAATATAAAGTTTTGCTTTAAATAAAATACAGTATATACTGATAAACAATATGATAGAGGTACAACTAAGGTGTTGAAATAAATGCTAAAATAATCAATGGTCCTGGCGTGATTCTCATTGCTCCATGGATTCCCTCTTGTGACAGATTCACATAATGATCCAATTTAAAGTGCTGTGTTTGAGTGGTGTCATTTGGCAGCAGCCCGTTCTCAGCCCTGCGGTGGCTGAACACAACATTGTTTTCAGGTCCAGGATTATTTTCCCATCAGGCTCGGTGAGCTAATAGGACAAAAAGAGTAAAGCTCAGGGGAAGGGAGAAGATGAGATGGCTTAATTCAAAGCAAGCGGTGGCCTCATTCATGCAGCAAACCCAAAGATGCCTGTAGGGCATGAAAAACAATGAGAAACAACTTGAAAGAAGACACGTTACATTGTTTGCTAGCAGGGCGGATAGTTTAACGTTCATGGGAGAAAACTGTAAACCTAAAGCTGTTGTTTCTTGAGGTTGGGGCCAGGTTGACTCTTATTTATATTTCTGTAGTTGTAGCCTGCACATAGTTAGCGAAATTGCAGATGTCAGGGCTTGTTTTTCTCTGTGGGGGGATGAAGCCACAGGCTGCCAGTTTTCTTCTCTCACAGAGAAAATCACTGCCGGGATGAACACCACTCTCCCAAAATGTAGTCCTTCGTTTAGAATTTCCATGATGTTGGTGTTCGAGAGCGGTGTCTAACACATTGGTCCAAAATCTCCCCTGTAGGTGTTCAAGGGTCAAGGGTTGAGATGTGCTGACTGCGTAGGCCATACCATCATCAAACACCCGCATTTGTTATGTTATTTTGCTCCTTGAATGAGGGTTTTCCCTTAAATGTGTCACCCATCTTTATTTTCATTGGAGGGTGACTAAATGATTTTGGGAAAACTGATGTCAGATGTAGGGGAGAACGGGGGAATGTAAACCATCTGGTAATGTGAGACACCCCCTGTATCTAGGCAATGGAACACATTTTTGGTCATGTGAGATATATGTTTTGAAGTCCCTCTCATTTCCCCTTGGCCATGAAAGAGAGGACCTCATGGTGATGTTGTAAGCATGTTTTTTTCACAAAAATTTCTTTTTTGCTTGTAAAAGTAAATTTTCTAGCTGTCAACTTAATCGATTGCTGTGCCAAAGCAAATTAATTCAGGTAGAAAAACTTCTATCATACATGTTGATGAACTACCAACATATGAAACCATGTGATGATGATAACTGAAGATTAGCCTGATTTGCTGAGAGAGGTAGTTTTTTCTCAAATTGTGGCATTGGGGTAAAGTGAGACAGTGTCTGTGCCCTCTTTTAATGAATCCATTATATTTGAGGTAGCAAGGAGACTAGTTTGAATAAGACAAAAGACAATGTGGGATGGAGGTGGGGGTTGACGGTTGAAGGGGTGTCAGCAAGGGCATGGTTTGGCACGTATTTATGTGGGGGACAGGAGAGTGACCTTTAACACCAATAGACTCTAAGTAATATGTCTTTATTCAATGAATGATCCCAATAAAACAAATGCAGAAAATTATTAATCAAAGACTCAAAAGATGGAAAATGACAGCTGGGTCTAGTCCTGTGTTCTGATTGTTCTTTGCTCTGACCCCCAGACACTAGCTGGCTCTAAGGGTCCTGTGTTCTGACCCCTAGACTGTGTTTTAATCTAACTGGTTCTATCTGTCATTTGAATGTTAATTATTGAATATGAATTACACTCAACAAAAATATAAACGCAACACTTTTGTTTTTGCTCCCATTTTTCATGAGATGGACTTAAAGATCTAAAATTCATTCCAGATACACAATATTACCATTTCTCTCAAACATTGTTCACAAATCTGTCTAAATGTGTGATAGTGAGCACTTCTGCTTTGCTGAGATAATCCATCCCACCTCACAGGTGTGCCACATCAAGATGCTGATCTGACATCATGATTAGTGCACAGGTGTGCCTTAGACTGTCCACAATAAAAGGCCACTCTGAAATGTGCATTTTTTTGCTTTATTGGGGGTCTGGGGACTCAGAACCAGTCAGTATCTGGTGTGACCACCATTTGCCTCATGCAGTGCAACACATCTTCTTCGCATAGAGTTTATCAGATTGTCAATTGTGGCCTGTGGAATGTTGGTCCACTCCTCTTCAATGGCTGTGCGAAGTTGCTGGATATTAGTGGGAAGTGGTGCACGCTGTCGTATACGCCGGTCAAGCACATCCCAAACATGCTCAATGGGTGACATGTCCGGTGAGTATGCTGGCCATGCAAGAACTGGGACATTTTCAGCTTCCAAGAATTGTGTACAGATCCTTGCAACATGGGGCCGTGCATTATCTTGCTGAAACGTGAGGTGATGTTCATGGATGTATGGCACAACAATGGGCCTCAGGATCTCATCACGGTATCTCTGTGCATTCAAAATGCCATCAATAAAATGCACCTGTGTTCTTCGTCCATAACAGATGCCTGCCCATACCATAACCCCACCACCACCATGGGCCACTCGATCCACAACATTGACATCAGCAAAGCGCTCACCCACACGACGCCACACACGCTGTCTGCCATCTGCCCTGAACAATGTAAACTGAGATTCATCTGTGAAGAGAACACCTCTCCAACGTGCCAGACGCCATCGAATGTGAGCATTTGCCCACTCAAGTCTGTTACGGCGACGAGCTGGAGTCAGGTCAAGACCCCGATGAGGACAACGAGCATGCAGTTGAGCTTCCCTGAGACGGTTTCTGACAGTTTGTGCAGAAATTGTTTGGTTATGCAAACCAATTGTTTCAGCAGCTGTCTCAGTGGCTGGTCTCAGACGATCTTGGAGGTGAACCTGCTGGATGTGGAGGTCCTGGGCTGGTGTGGTTACACGTGGTCTGCGGTTGTGAGGCCGGTTGGATGTACTGCCATATTCTCTGAAACGCCTTTGGAGACGGCTTATGGTGGAGAAATGAACATTCAATGCACGAGCAACAGATCTGATTGACATTCCTGCTGTCAGCATGCCAATTGCACGCTCCCTCAATGCTTGTGGCATCTGTGGCATTTTGCTGTGAGACAAAACTGCACATTTCAGGGTGGCCTTTTATTGTGGACAGTCTAAGGCACACCTGTGCACTAATCATGATGTCAGATCAGCATCTTGATGTGGCACACCTGTGAGGTGGGATGGATTATCTCAGCAAAGCAGAAGTGCTCACTATCACACATTTAGACAGATTTGTGAACAATGTTTGAGAGAAATGGTAATATTGTGTATCTGGAATGAATTTTAGATCTTTAAGTCCATCTCATGAAAAACGGGAGCAAAAACAAAAGTGTTGCGTTTATATTTTTGTTGAGTGTATATGGTGTATTTGATCAGAGTTACTTTCAAGTGTTCAGAAAATGTTTTTCTTAATTGACCAAACCCCATGATTTTGTTACTCATCCGACATTAGTTTGTGAATATTTGGTTGTCAAGCTAGCAGTCAGGATTGTATCTCTTACAAGATTTGTTGTTATGGTAGTTTCACAGTGGAAAAGGTAAGTTCACCTTGATTTCTCTGGTCTGTCTCAGTTTACCCCACAGCTGGGGTAAACTCAGACACCTATTTTCGCTGCCCTTTGTCATGAATATATTCTGCTAATGCCCTTTTCTAGGAAACATCCTGAAGTAATGGGAAATGTGTAAATTTGACTGATAAATCATTTTAGCTCCCTCAGAGGGAAGCAAATGTAAAAAGTGTCTCACATTACACAGGACTAGACCCAGCTGTCATTTTCCATTTTTTGAGACTTTGATTAATATTTTTCTGCATTTGTTTTATTGGGATCATTCAGAGGGAAGCAAATGTCTCACATTACCCCGTTCTCCCCTATGTTAAAATGGCGCTTTACAATGACGTGAGATCCGTAAGCAAAATTCCATTCACCTTTATTGTAGTGGGTTGAGGCAGAAAGAAGACTTAAACCTCTCAAATTACTTGGGCACATCAAGTAGTGACTAGCACCATCACTAGATAACACTAGTGTGTGTTTCGTTTGAATACAATTAGGGTTAGGGTTAGTTAGTTTTCATGGTGTAGTATCCAAAAAAAACTTTATATTTCTCACAGTGCCATTCCGGAATCTCTTCTTTATAAAGTCGTAACAGTCAGTTTGAGAACCTGTTTCTTTAAGCCCCGCCTACCAAAAAGCCCAGTCTGCTCTGATTGGCCCTGACTCTAACTACCAGTTGTAAGCCACATCTGGGGATGTGGCTTAACACAGGTAGAGGTGGTGGTAAGATAGGTTGGTAATGAGGGGGACTGGCTTCTCCCCTTGTGACATCATATATGGGGAAAACAGTCTAAATTGTACGTTTAAAAAACGTTTAACGGCAGGCAGACCATAACTACCTGTGTTTCCTGAATTGTAAAAAATCAAAGTTCACTTTGCTTCACCAACATCATGTTACCAATATTAATCTGACATATTCCCATATATATTACTCAAGATCGTTGTAAATGAGGGTCACCCCTCATTTGATCTTTCGAGGATACATAAAGGAAATTAAAATATAAATACATTACCTCATCACGATGCATCCTGCATTCTCGTAGAAACAATACCACTTTTGTCAAAAAGTGTGCTAGAACATGACACACAAATTGGCTTTTTTTCAAAGTTGTAGTGGGTGTCCTTTTTCTTTATTTCATGTAAAGGGAACTTCCAATTCCAATTTGTGTCATCATAAAACCTACAGGAAAACACATCCAAGTTGATCTCAAATCTCAGCAACCACCAATGAGGAAAAATAGCTCTTGCATGGTGGGTGGTCATTAAGATACTGCAGTATGTAACGGTTATGCTGCGTTCAGGAACACAGGGAATGTGAGACACTTTCTTCCCATTACAGATACATCAAGTGTTTGTTATGGTTTTTAATGAATGTCCGCCAGTAGGCCAAAGAGCCTATTTTACCACTGATAACTTCATTTTCATTTTAAATCTGAACGTATCCAAATTGATCTCAATGTGGGTTATGTAGGCTACAAAAGAAAGACCAAAATGCTGTTTTAAAGCCAAACACCTTCTTGTTCTTCTTTTTTTAAATTCTGAATATCACGCTGGTTTGAATGTGTGTTACAAAAGAACACTACAACTAATATAATAATAGATAATGTTTTTGCTTTACTGGGAAGTAATACAATTCCGATTTTTCTGAATGCATCTGTAGAAGAAAGTTCTAGAACGTGCATAAAATGGTTGCTTACTGTAAATAATGTTGTAAATTACTGTACTGTATGTGTACCAATGATGCATTGCAGGTAAACAGTAACCTACCACATTTTTTAATTATACAGTAAATTACTGTAGTTTATTAGAAATTTCCCATGGTGCAATGCATGTTACAGTTTCATACTGTAAAACATGTTAAAAGTATTTTACTGGGCATTTTCTGGTAATTAACTGTAGCGTTTACAGCCAGGGCTAACAGTGTGTGGCTCTGGAGGAGCTGTAAGAAATGAGTCGATGTTTGAAAGAGTCTAATTATATACAAAAAAACACAAAACAAAGAAGCAGCAGCAATTGAACTGCTACAGTGGATGACATTCGTGTTCCCTTTTTTAACTTCTGGCTCCTGTCCAGAAGCACAATGATTGAACAGTGTGTTGTTTGGGTGAACATACTGTCCTCTCTTTACTAGGCCTGACCACAAAAGAGAAGGCCAGGTTCACAAAGGGGCACAGGGGCTAACGTATGACACCCAGTCACACACACCCGCTAATAAGCTCACATGACCCTGCGCCACTCTGACACAATTCTGTTACCAGCCGACGGTCAAAATGAAGGGTTCGGCATCTCATTAGCACCATATCGAGAGAGACACACACATGGGAGGGATGGGCCGGGGGAGAGAGTGAGAAGGAGGGGGATTCTTCCAGCTGTTTCTTCTAATAGCAGAGTGAAGGCAAAGTGAGAGGGTTGACGGTCAAAGAGGAGCCTACACGTCCTGAAAGGGACGAAGCCAGTGGGTTGAAGAAGCAGAGGATGGGGTTGAAGTAGGGAGCAGAGGAGAACAAGAAAGAAAAATTTCCCCTGGCATGACTGTCAACTAAAATATCACATCAGACAGGGAGGAGAGCAGCAGCGAGGTAAGTTTGTTTCCTCTCCCTCTCTTGTTTGCCCTGAAACCAATTAGCAGTGTGAGTGATTACCATGCAAATGCTCTGATTTGTTTAACTTACTTTCTCTCTGCTTACTTGCATTGTGTCTTTGTCCCACGCCCACTTTCAGGATCAACAAACGTGTGTGTGTAACTTTAAGTGCCAGGGGAAAACTGGGTCAGCCAGGAGAGGGAGAGAGGGATGTGTTAGAGGAAAAGAGACACACTGGGAGAAGGGGGGGAGACGGACAGAGAAATGGAGAGAAATCCTCGGCAAGCCCTTGAACTACAGTAACAAGTGGTCACTTGAGTAATCACTGGTGATTCAGAGAGAGAAATGTAAGTGCTGCTTTCTCCCAGGCATGACTGCCCGGTTGCTACTTTTTGCGTCTTGCTGGCTTGTGTTTTTTAAGCCTATAATTACTTTGGAAATATATTCCTGTGTGATGAAATGAGAGGATGTCTCTGTTTCTCTTCCGTTGATCTGCTTGGACGAGAACAGATTCAGCAAAAAGTCCAAAAAAGTCAATCTTAAATTGAGACTTCGGGGAGACACTGCCATGTTTCCATTTGTAGAGGCTTCCAACAAACTGAAAGAAAATGAATATGATCATGAAAACCTGCCAGCTTGAGGGAAAGAAAACTCCTCCATGAGTCTGACTCTCCGTCATTATCGGTCTTGTGATGAGGTGTGGTTAGTCACTTTCATATAACTCAGCCAGCAATTTGTCAGTGTGTTACCCAGACAGAAATAGGCCCTAAAGCGACGGCGTCCTTTGCATGTATGTGCAAGCATCTCCCGTCTTTGTTTAATCAGCCATCTGCCCCTAATGCATGCTTTGCTCTGCATGCTTTCTAAAAAGAATTCTCTTTATTCCTGTAAAATCGGCATTCACACGTGTTTGCCAAATTAGAACCCTGCCTCTGTTGGCGCCCTTGCGGTCACAATCTTCTGAATCGAATGGCAGTTAGGAGTGAGAGTGGGAGACAGTTGGTTCTAATAGGCCTTGTATTAGTCAGAGCAAAGGGAACGATGACCTTTCCCTGCTGTTTATTTTGGGAAGGCAACAGGAAGAATGCTGGAGCAGCTGTTCTATTCCTGTTGGCAGATCCCACCCCTGTGAATTCCAGTCTGCCACTGCTACAGCCCTCCCCTTACTAACACACGCAGGGTTTGGATGTATCCAAGCAATGTACATTGTAAATAACACCTCGTCTCCATCGTCTAAGTTGTTATGGCAATAAGCTTAGCAACAGGCGCACACACACACACTGTAAGGTTGCAAGGCTGCCAATTATGCCCAGCCATGCAGGGGCAACAGCTCTATCTCTGAGGAAGTATCTGCACGCTGCACAATGATGACACCCAACCTGTTGCATGATAATCAGTGTAACCTGTCTTCCAATAAAGGACACACTTGTTAGGCTTTGTAACCAGTCTAGCAACTCTCTCGCACAACAAAAAACAGCTGTATGACACGTTCCCCAAGATGGCGGCCCTTCCCAAAGATCCAACCGAGGATGCCAAGAAACTGAGCTTCTGGATGGTGAGGATACTATTAATGCTCAAATCTAAGGGATACAACACAACCCAAGGACTTGCTAGCTAAACCCAAAACAGTGCTCACGTGTGTTTCTGAATGTTCACCTCATCCTGGTGGGGTGGAGTTCTGCAGGCCTGTTATTCTCACACATCATCGCCCATCTTTCCCCTCCCCTACAGCCGAGGAATTATGTGCGCACAGTGCACCGAACTGACCAGTCCTTCCAGGCCTGCAACGACCTGGTGGCATGCTTCACGGAGAGAGCCAAGGTAGAGAAAGCTTACGCCCAGCAGCTCAGCCAGTGGAGCAGCAAGTGGAAGTCCATAGTGGATTCTCGTGAGTATATATAACAGGGAGCCTCGCGTGGCCTATCAGAGAGCAAACAGTCCCAGGCCTTTTTGATGATGTTAGCCCTCATCAAGTTCATAATAAATGGCTGCATCTGTGCTGTGTTTAAAACTTTCCAGTTGACAAATGATGGAGGTCATTATTTCTCATTTGTTTCCATGACTCACCTCATGTGCTCTCCGTTCGGCCGTCCATCAGTCTGCCTTCTCTCTGTTTCCCCCAGGGCCACTTTATGGCTCGCTCATGAGGGCGTGGCAATGTTTCTTCACCTCCACTGAGCGCCTGTCTGCCCTGCACTCCACCATCTCCCAGTCACTCGCCGTAGAGGAAGGGGAGCGGGTGAAGACATGGCAGAAGGACATATTTCCAAAGAAACTCTTCTGTGGCTTCAAGGAGAGCTACGACAACAACACAAGTTTTACACGTGCGCAGAAGCCCTGGTCCAAAAAGCTGATAAAGGTAATCAGGCTTGTAATGGTTGTCACACACACAGTAAGCAGCAATGGTGTAGTTACTTAAGGCCCACTTGCTGACTTTGCAAACTCCAGACCACAAGATTCATTCATTCAAACTTTATTGAATCTTAATAGATCATATTACTAATTTAAAACTAAATTATCATTTTAAATCAAAATTATGTTGAAGCAACTGCAGGTTGAGATGATTAGTTTGATAGTAGGGATTTAAGCTAACTAATTGATAATATATTGAGTTTTAAAGTGCACTGTAGGATATTCTATGAGTAGTGGGCAGAGGCTAAAAGCAGTTAACTCTAGTTCAGTATCGGATGCAGGTGAAAGCTCATAAAGAAATGTTGTATGAGGACCTTTAAGTAATAGTTAGATATTATTGTATTATTATTCATACATCCAATCCATAATCCATACAAAATCTAAAGTATAAAATCAACACATTCAGTTTTTTTTTTGTGGTGGGGGGTGGTACCAGAAGTTCAAGTAATAGTAATACACCCCTGTGGTAAGGGCCTTTACCAGCTGCTGGCTCTAGCTTCACCTTTAGCAAACAGATATGAGAGTGCGGTCAATCTCGTCTTTTACCATTATTTTTGTATTGCTGTTATCACAAGACTTGCTTTGTTCTCTCCAGAGCAAGAGATAATGAACATATGATATGAGGTAACCACCTTCAGTGATAGATTGTCATGTTTCCTCGAGATCATGAAGCAATTAACTTGTTACCAACAGATAAAAACACTAAAAGACATTTCAAGCATGGCTATTCTCGGCTTCCATAAAAACAAACTTAACTGACCCAAAATTCAACTTTGAGTTACAAATATGGAAGATGAAGTAGCCTACAATACTAAGGGTATGTCTGCAAGAAAGTTTCTGATTTTACTTTATAGGACTATTGACCAAGATGTCAAACTTTTCCTTTGAGTAAATAATACGTATGTGTGTGTGAATGTGTGCATTCGACAGCTCGAGAAAGCCAGAGGTTCATATCACAAGTTGTGTCAGAGGGAGGCAACAGCCCTCGACAAAGAGAAACAAGCAAATGAAAACTCTGAGATGAGTCCGGAGAAAAAGCAGAAAATCACAGAGGCCAGAGAGAAGGTCACAGGCGAGAAAGAAAAGGTGAGAACCAATGTTAATGCACTGCACAGCTTCACTGCATGTGCGTCATGCATGTTGAATAAGGGCTTCATTCACAGCACATTATAATTCACTATCACTGATTCACGATGACAACATGCCGTAACAGATAAACATGTTGCATTCCAGAAAAAGTATTTATTCAGTTGAGGAACTAACAACTCTAAACACTGGCCTCATCCTTAAGTTTCTAGTCCAAGCATTTCCCTTGTATGGAGATGTGTTATTGTTACTCTGCTCAATGTTTATAGAGCCCAGTATGGGAAAAAGTAAAGAGCGGCAGATGATTTATACATTTTAGATTATCCTGCCATTAAAGAAAACCAGCAGATGTTCCTCCTGAGGGGGTGCATGGCAACTTCTCACCATAAAACTTGTTCTTGTGAGCCGCCTGCAGAGTAGGGAGAACTACGAGAAAATTCTAGAAGACGTGACGTCCTACACGCCCCGCTACATGGAGGAGATGGAAGCCATTTTCGAACAGTCGCAGGAGGAGGAGAGGAAGAGGATCAGCTTCCTGAAACAGGTCTTCCTCTCCATCCACAGACATCTGGACGTCACCAACAACGAGAGGTGAGCAGCCGCCAAATGAACTGAGGTGGTGCAGTAAAGCACAGTGCGTGTGACGGCTAGGCTAAATGCAGAGCAGGTGTTTTTGTGTATTTATTGGCCCCTTCAACCTTGTGTCAGCGTGAAGGCGGTGTACGGCGAGCTCCACCAGACACTGATGTCCATCGATGAGCAAGAAGATGTCAAATGGTGGAAGAACAACCACGGTCCCGGCATGCCCACCGACTGGCCAAAGGTTCAGGTATGTTACCATGTTCCACCTCTAGTGAGTAGAGGGAAAAAAACACACGCACTCTTGGTACGATTGGATTGAAACAACAGTGTGAAAGGATACGTCACAGCCTTCAGCAGAAACTTTAAAGGAACATCAGGAACCTAAGGTGGAAATATCTTCTGAAATGACCATTTATTTTTTATTTTTTCCACCTTCATTTAAGAAGAGCATAGTCTTGCACATTGTCTCAAACCCATATAAACAAGACTTTCTCTGTAAAAAGTTAACATTTTGGAAACAATGTGTATTCAGATCTTTGGTATGAAAAGGGTCCCACTAAGCACTGAAACAACCACAAGTTGTGTGAATAGTTGTATGGTCTTGCACTTCATTAATTCAAAGCCGTTTCACCTGCTTAAAGTGTTTTAAAATGTGAAACCTAAACATTTATCTCTTCCACCAGGAATGGGTCCCACCAATAAAAAAGCTCAATAGAAAGAAGAGGGACCAGAGAAGAAAAGAGGGTAAACCGTAAGTTATCCGATGCAGTGCTTTCTGTATAGCTAACTAAAATTTTACAGTCTATGTTTTGTGACTGCTCAAACATCCATGTCTCCTCCCTGTTAGTGTGATGATTGGGGGTGTGAAGGTGCGAGCACTGTACGACTACGTGGGAGAGGAGGGTGATGAGCTGTCCTTTAAAGCAGGTGACCAAAAACAGGGATGCCTATGCTGATGACTGTCCCTTTAAATTGATGACAGACGGGCTGTTTACATTACCTGATTTCTAGGTAGTAATGTTTAAATTTGATGTTTTGTGGCCTTACCATCATTCACAGCTGTGAAGACAACAAGCTACACTCAGAGATATTTTGGAAAGTAAATGTATCTCTTTCATTCGGTACGAGTATTTTTGATGTGTTTTTACTCTACTGTGGGCAATTGGCAAACCATAATGGTGTTGGTCAGTAGGACTTTCAAAGTAAAAGTAAAAACCACTACTTATGGGGGCGCCTTTAGCTCAGTATCTTAAAAAAAAAAAAAAAAAAAAAACACTACTTATGAGGCACTTCATTTATTATATTTATTTTATATATATATATATGTGTGTGTGTGTGTGTGTGTGTGTGTGTGTGTGTGTGTGTGTGTGTGTGTGTGTGTGTGTGTGTGTGAAACGAGGAAACATTTAAATATCTTTTAAACAGCCTGATGCTTCCTCTCATAATCATAAATAATAATATATAATGATAACGGGGCTGAACCATCAAAGAAAAAAAAGAAAATGCAATGAAGAAAAGCTAAAAGGGAGAGTGATAGGCGGGCGGGATTGCGTTGCCAAGCAATGTATACACAATTTCACGGGAGCGAACTAGACTGCAGTGTTTACTCCTAAATGAATGAGCGGTAGCCTACTAAAACAAAGTTTACTTTGCCTCACCAGATGACCATTATTCATCTGAAATAGTCATTGTTTACATCAACATAAACACATTACCTCATCGTGATCCATACTAACTGCCGTCTCTCATTCATTCGCTTTGTGTGAAGACACGGAATCTTTCAGCTCAGTGAGAGGTGACACTGCATCAACTCATTGCAATCAGGTGTGTGTGTAGCACTGACTGGCATTAGTTGATGCTGTGTCACTAACCACTCTCATGGAGCCGAAAAGAGTCCGGTGCCCTCACACTTTCAACACACGGACATGCACTATATTGCTTCCTGATCATTTGAATCTCGCACGCCCGGCACGAGCTAGAAAACAGCTTCACGACAGCTGGCGTCGTAAAAATACTACCGCTTTTGTCCAAAGGGGCCGCCAACGGACAATTTTACTCGTAGTGGCTTTAAGGACAGATTGTTATTTTCTGCAACTCATTTTATTCCTAAAATCCCAGGTGAAATCTTCCTAAAGGTGGAGGAGGAGGACGACCAAGGCTGGTCTCGAGGAACACTGAGCGGAGGGAAGGAGGGCTTCTACCCAGCAAATTATGTTGAAGTTGCCGAGTGATGTCACAATGTCTAATACACCTGGTCCTTTCCGTATTTCTCACAAATAGTTCATTCACATGTCTTCTTAAAAGATTAGTGTCATTATATTATATGTTGCAAAAACAGATTCTAAGTCAGATACAGATACAATGTGTTCACAGCCATGTTTTTTAAATGTAAGATTTGTCAAGGCCTTGATATTTTATCCTACTTGGTTTGAGTACTTCTGCAATATGAATTAACTTATCACAGACTAAAAATGTACTATTTGTGCAGGAGCTGTATGTGTGAGTGTGTATGTGTGTTTGCATGCATGTGTGGAAGTAAAGAGGAAAACAAAAGAGAACAAGAAAGGAGGATATTTATTTACTGCCATCATGCCTGAGTCATTACATCACAGTAATGGCCATAGCTGATAATGAAAAATGAGGTTTACCCAGGGACAGGTTTACAATAATGGGTTCACACAAGGTTAATGTTTACTTAATAAGTATTATGCGAAGCACACAGAAGTAACTTTGACTGAGGGGGTGGATTTTCAAAATAAAATAAAAGTTTAACTGTTTTGCTTTAAACCTGTCTTGTTCCCCCCCCCCCCCCCCCCCGCCATGCGTCTCATCCTTTATTATACTATCTATGGTCTCATCTCTATGTTCCCTCGCCCAATCTTTCCTTAGCCATACATTCCCGCAGCATCAGGGCTGGCCCTTCCATAATACACATAATGGCCCTCATTTATCAATTTTGCGTGGAAACTGGTGCAGATTCTGGCGCAAATACCTCCCTACGCCAGGTGTCGCGTGGTATTTATCAAACAGTCGTATCTCGCCAATCTCAGAGTACGCCAGGCCATTATTGATAAATGTGGCGGCTGAAAACGATCGTACCACGCCCAGACCCGTCGCCAGACCTCAGTCTTAAGGGGGGCATATGAAATGCATAGGGGGGCACAATTATTATTAGCCTACAGAACGTATATTTTTAATAGTCCTATACTCTATTCGCGCAGAACGTAATCATCACGTTAAACTAACCAACAGCGGTAGCCTATAGCCTACAACATAAGTCCTCATAATTCATAATTTAAAGCAATACATTACATAGAAACAATGTTATGAATATCCATAAAACACTTGACTATTCAACATATTAGACGTAGCCTAGTCTCGCAAAGCCAGACCAAACTACAGCAAGTAGTATGGTCTGGAAGCACTCCGTTTAGAGCCGTCTATTCGGGGGGAAACTGGGCTGGTCTGTTTTTATTTATTTAAACCAATCACAATCATCTACGGCGGGGCTAACCCCGGGAAGCAGCCAATGGAGGCGTAGCGTTGTTTGCCGACGCCAGCGCTTAATAGATCTATTAAT
Organism: Hyperoplus lanceolatus; assembly: GCA_026929865.2. Taxonomy (NCBI): domain Eukaryota; kingdom Metazoa; phylum Chordata; class Actinopteri; order Uranoscopiformes; family Ammodytidae; genus Hyperoplus; species Hyperoplus lanceolatus. The sequence goes on along the minus strand of CM049411.1, from coordinate 17,270,543 downwards.
CTATTAAGCGCTGGCGGGAGTGGTCAAGCCAGACTAGACGTAGCCTAACACCAGACGCATATATCAAACATTGCATTTTAAAGCAGTCAACAGAGGGATATGCATTACCATCACACACACACACACACACACACACACACACACACACACACACACACAACGGTAGCCTACTTTGAGTGGAGGCAGGGCTGTGCTCTCTTCAGTCCCTTCTATCAGTACAGCGGGAGGCGGCGTTTCTCCGAGCTCAACCTCCTCATCAACTTATATTTCGGCCTCCGGGTTCAAAGCAGCCAGTGCGCCAATGAGCTCGCTACTGCGCTCTCCAAAACGCGCATCCATCTCTCCTTGCACAGCATCAATAACACTGTGAATTACTCTTGAACTCAGTCTTTTCGTCTATGGCACTTTGTGACGGACCAACTGCAAATCCGCAGAGGTTCTTGTAAATTGTGCGTCTTCTCTTGCTTGGACCGGGGTCGGTCTCCGGCACAGCCTCGATGGCCGTGGCTGGAGGAGCGCAGAGTTCCCACAGTGCAACACTGTGGCTTCACGCAATCAGAAGTGTCACCGCGCTGAACAAGTCCATAATTTCGGATTGTAGTCTGTCATGCGGCTCGCAAAGTGACAACAGTTTCACGATCCGATTTGGCAGAGGAGACTGTTGGTGGGCTTTTCAACCGTTACCGAATATCGATTATGATGAACTAGAAATGAAATAGTAAGCCGGCGAAAACTCATCCAGCTTCTCTTTCAAAAATGCGCGGTAACTGTTGAGCGGCTGCATTGACGTATTACGTAGGCCTACGTAGCCTTACTTTCTTTTCAGTAAGGCCGTGATAAGCTGTTGCAGTGTAGATAGACTCCCATCAATCAAACAAAATAACACCATTGTTTATTTATATTTTAAATGTTTTGATGATAAAGAATGCAACATTAGTATTTATCAACACAAAATGAGCTACTATGATAGTATAAAATAAAAATGAAAATATTTTTTTTGAGAGATCTCTGCCCCAAGTGGGGGGGCACAACCATTTCTGGGGGCGGGCCCGGCCCCCTATGGCCCGCCCATAGCGACGGGTATGACCACGCCCCTATATTTTCTCAGTTTAGAGGCCTCGCCCAGAGGTTTTACGACATGGATGTGCGAATTACGGCACAGAAGAGGAATTTATCTGAAGTAGAAATTGACAGAATAACAGCGAAAGTAGAAAAAAAGAGTTTCATTTCGGAGCATTACAAGCGGCATCAAAGAACGACAGAAGGCAGCATTTAGGAAGGAAATAACTGCTGCGGTCAACAGCGTTGGTGTTGACAAAACGATCTCCAGCTGAGGATTTTGCATTTTAGGTCTACATCAGTAGGCTACTATCGCTCAAATGCTATAAAACAGCATGTACAATTATATGTCGCCATTTCTTTACATAGATGAAGAAAAAGTGGTCTGACTCAAACATCGCCACTAAAAAAAGCGTGTTGCTGTTCTGAAATGCAACCAACTGAGGGTGCGGGCATAATATAGTGGTAGAGGAGAAACAGACGCACCAACTGTCCGGTAATGGTCCCCATGAAATAAATACAGGTCTGCAGAGATTTGAATGATTAGAATGTATTTGCCCTTTTAGATAGCACTACTCAAAAGGGTTGTAAAAACTAAAAATAACACATTTTGCGTTTTACTGTATGACAGCAGGAGTGGTCAGCCCGGCGGTCAGCTGCACAAGCCGACCCGGCAACGATCAGCTGTGAGAGCGCCCACAGTCCTGCTCCACCAGCAGGTCGGAAAAACATGCCGATTAACGGTGGAAATAAATCGCTCGCTTAAGCGATCAATAACACATTAAAAGAGGAACTAACATCTAAAAAGTGCAAATAAATAAAATGTTAAGCTGAATGTTGTGCCGTGTATTTTTTATCACAAAGAGCAGTGTAGGCCTATAACATATTTAATACTGTGGCTAACATTTTGAATGAATGCAGCCCCCATGCCTCAGTGTCCCCCCAGCAGCACCAGACGGAGATAACTGTCCTTACGCAGTCCCATGCAGCGCTCCTAAGTGGCCGGTGTGCGCACTATTGAATCAGTGCTCCTACTCAGTTGCGCACCATAAGCTGCACAATTTTAAGTGATCAATATCTTTATTTCGGTCTGAGCAAACACTGCGTTTGTATTATCTTCTTATTATTGTTCAACAAAGTCATCGGCTACCTGGCACAGCCTGCACTGCGAGTCCATGCTGTTTACAAAATTGCGTACACGAGCTGAGAGCTGGCGTGGGATTTGAGCGTATCCTACGCTCACGTCCATATTGATAAATGGCGAGATTTGCGTGGAAATGTACGTACACCCATTTTTCTGGTCTACGCAAGATTGATAAATGAGGGCCATTGTGTTTGTGTTGTTTTTGTTTTTTTGTAGGCCATTTTCTAAGCTACTTTTTTTAGAGCATGAAAAGCAGGTGAAATTCTTTGATTTATTAATCTGAGGGAACACAGGGCTGAGTTCCCCCTCCAAGCTAGCTACATTGTTATGATCCCAAAAGGACTAATTAACTTTGGTGGTCAAATTTAATTTTGAACTTGTTTATGGCCAAGCTATTGACGATCTGATCAGCCTCAGCTGTACTTTTGTTTTTTAATGCGCATGTAAGCATGTTAACATGCTAAACCTGTAACGGCTGGACAGGGAGGACAAAGGCGCAGAGCCAGTACCAGTTTAAGAGGGTTTATTTAGAAGGAATCTGGGGTTTTGGGCCGAACACTGGAGTGGCTGACAGACATGGGGGTCCAGGGGAAGTGCCAACGGGAGAATCCGGGGAGAGCAGAGGCAGGCAAGAGCAGGCAGGCAGGCAGGCAGAGGGGTCCAGGGAGGGAGAGCTGGCTGACGAGGGCTGGAGCTGATGGCAGGAGTCAGGCTGGGAGACTGTGGCAAAAAAGAACAGAATTTAGCAACAAGCTAAATGCAGGCGGAACTACAAAAGGTCTAGGTGGCTGGAGAGTTGCTGACTGGGTAACAGAGTTTACAATCTGGCAGTGTCTGGAAGGTAGGGCCGGGGTATATGAAGAGCAGTTGATTGTTGATTGATGGCAGTTGTGAATGCTGGTAACTGACTCCAGCACACCTGACTACAACCCTGCAATTACACCAGAACACAGACAAGGGTAAAGGGGGAAAAAACAACACAAGCCCTGCGTTCCAATACCCTTTCAACATGCCCTCGTTCACTTGCCCTATAGGGGGAATCCCCGCCGCCATCTTAAGTGTCGTTCCAATTGTCTGGAAACTGAAGTGAACTTGGTGAGGTTGACCCTCGGAGGGCTGAGTGATCAAGTGAACATCCATGGTCACTCCGAGGTGGATATCTCCCACAGTGCATTGCAGTTCGTCTTCTTCTTCCCCTTTTATTTTCTGGTAGACTGTATGTTTTTAGGGACATTGCAGCCACCCGCAGGACAAATATATATATATATATATAAAATATATTCCAAAACGCCTCAATTAGGCTATCCTATTTACATAGGAACAATCCAGTGAATGTATTGCAGTTTACACATTGCTGCGATAACACCGATGGCTGCCAATTATAGGACTATTTAAAACAAATGTTTTTGGTTGAAACTAACATAAATAAGAAAATATGTCGGAGCAAACAATTTACATGTGTGAGTAACAATATCTTGATAATCTGAGTTACCGTGTCGAAATTCAATGTTTGTTATGCTATGGAAATGGCTTTCTGCAACATAGGCTACCTTAGCAGAATGTTATAATTCTGTATTATTTGCATTCAGAACTACCTATGTAACTGACGGTCCATTGCGACTACAAGGGCAAGTGGGCAAGTGGGCAAGTGGGTTCCATTTAAATACCCCGCTCCTCCCCCGCGCAGTCTCCCTCCGCGCTCCAAGTTCCCTCCGTGCAACGTATGCTGTTGCGTCATACCAAGGGCTGAGGGTAAATGAAAGAGGGCAAGTGCAACTACTATTGGAATACAGCCAAGGGCTTGAGACCCAAGCAGGATCATGACAAAACCACAATTTTACAATTATAAAAAATATATGTGTGGCTATGTGCCACAACTTTCAAATATTTAAAAAGTATTTAATAGTAGTAAATACTGTAAGAAAATGTACAAAGACAAGAAAAAAAATCATATTGTTTTACTACAGCATGTTCCATGTACAGAAGATAGTATCAAAGGATGGTCATTGAAGGGTCTACAGATATAAAGTATACTTTTAGCTCACTCTTGCATTTTATACCTTTTATTCAAGTGTTTTATTATTTTGCAGCTGAATTGAATTGAACATACTTTTACTTTGAAAGGTCATTATCCATATGAGTCATCTTGACCTCTGACTTTTTACTGCCCTGTTATACAATTCTTCCACCCATTTCATTTACCTTCACTAAATGTTTAACTTATGCAATATGCAGATACATCTCTGACTAACCTGCACGGACCACTAAGCATAGAGGAAAGAAACCTGTTGGACAAGATGTCCAACAGGTTGTCCAACAGGTCCAACTACTAGTGTAAACGTCACACAGGAGTCTAGGCATTTCGGATTAACCTGGAAGGGTTTCATGTTTATGATAGTCTACTCTAAAGTCACATTCAAAGGACTACGCATGTGTAAGTGTCTTATATTGACTTATTTTTAGTTTACATGTTGGCTAGATTGGCAGTACAAGTAGCCTACAGTTAATTTGGACTGGATTGTAATCATGTGTAGTTTGTGGTAAGGAAGCTAATAGCCTCATTGGTGTGTGAATAGTGAAGTATTTCTTCCCGCAGGCAGGTACACACAATGGAATTTGCCTGCGGGTTTGTTTATGTGCCGCCATCGGTGACTCAGAAGGACGGCAAGCAATCCAATGCCATCGTCTTCAAACGCTCAGGTTTGATTAACTTCAAACTCTCCCTGGTACTAACTGGATATATATCTTTGATCCATGCTGTTTAGTTGATTATTTCCTCAAAAGCACAGATCACGAGTCAGAGAAACAGACATTTGCAATGCAGCTTAAGGGGACGGCAACAGGAAACAGTAGATTTAAGTGTCGGATACAAATAGCTTCTTTGTTGCTTCACTAGTTTAAAGGATCCACCAAATGGACTATCAGGTATCTACTTTGCATCTATCACCTTATGTCAGGTCTATTTCCAAAAGCAGTTGTTTTTCTCACGGGACAATTTTGAGTGTGTCATGGATTTTTCTTTTTTTTGCTGCGCTTTTATTTTGAAGGGCATACTCCGAGTATACAGTGCGCATGCATACACGCAATCACCCTAGACGTTGAGACCCTTGTCAAGGGCGGAACGCATCCTAGTTATCCCGTTAGTTACCCCCAAACTCAGCTCTGTTATATCAGCCTCATGGACTGGGGAGAAGTTCTTGTTCATGACAGAATGATGTTTAGTAGGCTATGTGTATCCCTTGACAGGGTTACAGGGTTATCCATGCTGCAGTTAAAGTAAGACTATTGAAAGTTGATGAGCATCACCACTTTAACCACTGTGGGAGGACATCAAAAGGGCTTCTGGGAAATGTGGGAAGTCATTAAGTGTTATAAGCTGAGAGACATATTAAAGAAGGCCAATACTTAATCACAAAATAGCCACTCATTTGTTTTGAATAGCGGCAATTGCTGAGACAAGTCCGCGCAGGTTGATGTTTCCTTTCATCAGAACTTTTTGGGTGACTGTAAAGTACCATTATGTATCATGCAATCACACAATCTTTCTCCTGTCAGAGAAAATATTCCTTGCTCTGCTCAGTTAGAGCCAACTGCCATCTGAGTCATGTTTTCATTGCAGCACAAAGTTCATTACTTTGCCGCTTGTGTTTTCTGCACTCATTACATTTTCCTCTCTCAAGAAAATGTTAAATTAACAGCTACTGTGTGTGTGTGTGTGTGTGTGTGTGTGTGTGTGTGTGTGTGTGTGTGTGTGTGTGTGTGTGTGTGTGTGTGTGTGTGTGTGTGTGTGTGTGTGTGTATTTTATATATGTATATTTATATGTATGTATGTATACTGTATGCATGTAGTAGTATATCTATGTATATATAGATATACAGTAGATTTATAAAACTTTTCTTCCCCTATGTTTTTAGCCCTTCTCCCTCCTGCTAACCGGATGCGTCCTCGCTGTCCTCCCCCTCCTCCACCGACTAACACCACAGAAGCAGGATCACAGAAGTCCCTCTCATCACCCCCAAAGATGATTGAGCAGTTGGAAAAGAGCAGGGAGGTGAAGGTTGAGAAGCCCACTCCCTTCTACGAAAACACAGCATTTCACAATATACCTGGGGCAGGTCCTTACATCAGTAGTCCTTTATCAGCTCCTCAGCAGACATCTTCACGAAAAACAGGTACTGTCAATGTGGAAATATTAGTGTTGACGTAGCCTTCATTCTAATATACACACAGTACTATGTTGGATACCTTAAATGGATCTTAAAGGAGTAATTCACCCCACAATTCATTGTTATCCTCTTAGTCAAACTCCACTGAGGGCCACCAGAGACAGCAAAGTTAGCTTCTGTTATATCAGTTATTGTTGTTTTTTCCTTAAAAAGTTTAATGTCAGTGGTTTTGCTCAAAACAAGGGAGGGAGTTTACATACCTACTACATAGTTTTTTTTTTGCCTACCTATGTGTTAGGTAGCACAAAAAAAAAAAAAAAAAAACCCTATGTGTTACCTACCATATAGTTTTTTTTTGCGCTACCTATGTTTAGGTAGCCAAAAAAAAAAAAAACTATGTAGTAGGTAACACATAGTTTTTTTTTTGTGCTACCTAACACATAGGTAGCGCAAAAAAAAAAAACTATGTAGTAGGTAACACATAGGGTTTTTTTTTTGTGCTACCTAACACATAGGTAGCGCAAAAAAAAAACTATGTAGTAGGTAACACATAGGGTTTTTTTTTTTGTGCTACCTAACACATAGGTAGTCAAAAAAAAAAAAAAAAAATAAAGTAGGGGTGGAGTAGCCACAACAAATTTGTGTACCTTATTGTAAAGTGTTACCTATGCTTTTGTTGAACTAGTCCTTTAAGCTTATAGTTTGATACTTGATGCGATTGAGCTGTGGGGTGGTAAATCCCTGTGTTTGATTCCCCCCCCCACTGTTATGTAGGCATTGCATTGATCTGCATGCCAAATGAACAACAGTCTTCTATAGTTTGGGTGAATTGTTCTTTTAACACACTGCTCCTATCTGCTTCATCCAGCTCTTCTTCCACCACACATGAAACCTGCGGAGAAAAGCCCACCTCTACCTTCCCCCAATCCTACCAGTCGTACGTTTACCTGCTATGACCTCCCTAAAAGTGAGCCTGATCTAAACACAGATCCCTGGGACCCAAACTATTCATACAGTACTCCAGAAGGCACGAGGGGCCAGGTGAAGCTGCCGGCTGAAACCAGCAATGGGTCGGCCCATGCATCAGGTAAACGGATAGCTGTTTTGTTCTCTTTGCATTTATTTTTTATTCATTAACAAACTATATTTCCTAGATTTGAAGCTGTTTTGATCAAATAGACGGATCATCCCAAATTCATTCTGTTCTGCTCTCAAACCCTCAGTACCACCTCTTCCTCCGAGGCCTTCATTCATGAGGTTAATGTTAGAACCGGAATACCTGTTGCTGTTACCCACACCCCATTCATCTCCGCCCTCACCTCAGAATTCCCCTTCAGACCCGCCTGTCTCATCACCTAAAGGTAATTGAAACACTTTCACACACCCAATAGGCTTGTTTATTACACCACCAAAATGCTTATTTTATTCTCACGCTCACGTTGTTTCCGACTCAGGCTCAGCAGACAAGGCGCCTCTGGTCGGGAATCCTAACGTGGTCCTTGTCAGTTTAGGAAAATTACTCTCAGAGGAAAGAGGTCAGTAAACCTTTATCATCACCGTAAAATCTTCACTATCGGCCGTCTAGTTTATTTTTCAGCCCGGTCTGGCTGGCTTATGATGACCAGGCTATTTGCATGTTTCCAGTGCAGACCATACGAGGAGAAGCTGCGTCCTGCTCCCGCTGTGGCTCGGCGCCGGACTCCTCCTACGACAATGTGGTAATTACATGCTGCATTTCACTTGACCTTTCCTCTCAAACTGATAAGTGGTCACACGAGCAAGTGCAATTGATTCCAAACGTGAATAATAACCCTAAATCTTCTTGTCATCACTACTCTACAGGGAAATACAATGCATGAAAGAAAAAAAAACTTTAGTGGCAGTCAAGCATTACCGTTACAAATCATAAGATAATAACACAATGGATAATTGTGGGGATTGTTTTGATGGATACAGACTGCAGCATGGTTTGTAAAATGTGTGTCTCTTCTCTCCTTGCGCTGACCTACAGGTTAATTCGTGTTACTTCTGTCAGACTAGCTCCCCTAGCGTAATGCAGCGTCCCGGGTGCCATGATGTCATTTTTTCGCTCCGTCCAGATGAAAAGCCCCTGTGTGCTGCTGACGCTCTACTGCTCTTCTGCATCGACATCTCAGGCTCCATGAGCATCACCTCCCAGGTGCCGACTCTAGTCTGTTTACTGTCACTGTAGTGAGGCTGTATGGTGACAGCCAGCACTCGCAAGACACACACCATTTGGTTGTATTTTTATAATGATCAGTCTCTCCTTTTTTTAAAGGTGTCAGATGGAGAGCATGTTGTCCACAGATCCCGACTCCAAGTGAGTTATCACTTATTTCTACTTGTCCTTTTGACTTTCTGACACCAAAGATGGAACACTCAGTCAACACTTGCAAAACTTACTATATATAGAGTGGCACAAAACAGCTGTCCAAAGATGGTATTGTGAGGCTGATGGTATTGTTTAAACCTTTGCATTTAAACCAGTTTGTCCAGAAAGCCGTGCTGCAGTGTGTTCAGAAACTAAGTGAACAACAGCCACACACACGAGTGGGACTCATCACCTTCAACCATGAGGTACATCATGATACAGGCACAGCTACATATACGTCGCAGGCTTGTTCACAATACACTTGTATAAAGATTATAACTTTGTTTTTTAATCTGTTACCAGGTGACAATGCACGGACATGAAAATGTCTCGTCGCATAACCTGAGCAGTGCTGAGCTGATTGACAGTGACTACCTGAAAGAGATTGGATCCAGTTACCCTTGTCCCCCTCCACTCACACACACCAAGCACTACTTACAGAGACAAGTCATGGGGTTAGAGAAAAGGCAGAGACTGGCGCACAAGCAATTGGTTCTTCTCTTCATTACATAATACTCACATAATCTATAAATAACAGATGTCATTTTTTCTCTCTCTCTCTCTCTCTCTCTCTCTCGCAAATTAAGATTAAAAGAACATGGGGCCACGGCTCTCGGCCCGGCTGCTCTCCTGGCGATCGCAGTGGCATCCAGACAGCCAGGGTCAAGGGTAGGCTTGGTTTATTAGCATTTTTAAAGACCCTTTACGGTTGACATTTATTACATAATACATTGTAGATGTAACCTGTGTAGGCTTTGGCGACAGTCTTTGTGGCAGGTGTGTAGAGTCATAAATGAATAATAAAACCAGAAAAAAAGTAACAAGGCTCTTTCTCTCTAAGCTGTTTCAAGTGTTCAGTTATGTGATGATAATGAATATACATCTCTGTATGTTCCTGAAGCAATCATACTTCCATTTTTCATCTTTCTATTTTCTCCTGAAAACAATACAAACCTGATCTGCTATCCCTGCTGATCTTCAAGGTGATTATCTGTACAGATGGGAAGGCCAACACAGATTTGGGGAATCTAGAGGTTGAGGATAATGACGCTCGCACCCTCTTCTCGTCTACCATCTTCTACCAGGACCTGGGGGAATATGCTGCCAAGCAGGGGTCGGTACATGTCTCACACGTCAATGTCAAGAATGGAACGAACATTAGAATAAATGTAACAAGGCTGACCAGACGATTAACATACATTTACATACTTTACCAATAAAAATAACTGTGAGGCTGAAACCAGAGCTGATATTAATAAGAGGCCAGAAAGCTGGGGGTGTTGTGTGCTATGCTGTACTGACGTTCATAATGAAATGTCCTTATTTCATTAGTGTGACCGTGTCTGTGCTGTCCATAGAGGGAACAGACTGCAGGCTGGATGAGCTGGGAAGACTCGCTGATCGCACCGGAGGGAAAGTAAGTAGATAGATCTTGTTACTATACTGATTGCTGTATTTTCATTTAGCATACAGTAGCTCATCAGATGTTGTCGTCTTTGTGTGTTGTCCCGTAGGTGGTCATAGCAAGTCCCAAAAGGTTGCATCCAGAGTTCAAACACATCATTGAGAACAAGACCATTGCTACCCATTGTACTGTCATGTTACTGCTGCCCCAATCACTGTGAGATCTGCGATTTGTATACCTCGAATACTAACATTTCCACACATTCTCGTGGTCTAGTTGGCACATGAATGCACTTTAAAATCCTATTAGTAACACAGCATTGACTGATGTTCTCTCTGGTGCAGGAACATGAGAGGAGAGAGGGAGGCCGGACACAAAGGGACCAGAGAGGTGGGGAACGTAGGCCCAGACACAGAGATCACCTTCCAGTTTGAAGCCAATGAACAGGATGCAGAAGGTGAGTTTAACAACTAGTATGCCACCAGACCAGACATGAACTGAACTGTCTTTATTGGAGATCACTGCAAGACAGAAAAAGTCCTGCCACTTCTGGTATGAGAGGAATATGTCCATCTGGATGCTGAACTTTTCTAAGCTGATACCTCCTGCACAAACTGTCAAGACAAACAAAGAAATATTATTCTGTCTGTAAGAAATAGCTTTGTTAAACTAAGATCACTTAATTTTTTTTAGTGGCTCCTGCCGTGCAGCTACAGGCAATGTCATTGAGTTGGTCAGGATTTTTTTTCCCAGGCTTAAATATCTCTATCTCTATATCCATCTCTGACTATTGGATGAGTTGCAAAAATATATTGTTACAATTTGGGGCTTTAGCTACAGGGTTTCTCCAGGATACAGTTGTATTACTTTGGTGACCTTCTTGTTTTAATCAATCCAATACTTTGCATTGTCATTACTAAATACCTTCTAAACTAACCTCCATCAGCCTCAGTACTTTTTGTGTGCTAGTTCTTATGAATCCTAGTAAATGTTGCCTGCTAAACATCAATGTATTTGCATTATTGCCGTGTGAGCATATTAAACTGTTAATGTAAGCACACAGCCCATGGTCGTTTTAGCTTTCATGCTAGGCATCCGGATTTAATGGACTCAAATAAATCCTGCAGCAGTTCAGCCTGACCTTGAGATGACTTGCCTGAGGGGAGCAGCCTGTATTCTGAATGACGGGCATCAGATGGTTCAGAGTTGGTTTATCTGAGCCAACCAAGCCAGCCGTTACACCATATTTACCATGGTTCAAGAGGTAACATGTTTGTTCTTTCCTTCATTTCAGTGTCAGCTCCAATCTCTGGAAGCCCTGTGTCCATCCAGCTGCAGATCAGGTACAGACAGAGGAACGGACAGACCATGCTCAGAGTGATCACCTCAGACCGAGAAGTGACAAATGACAGGTGATCATGATGTCCATGTAATCACAGTGCTTTTGAGATTTTCACAAACACACACACACACACACACACACACACACACACACACACACACACACACACTAACTCTAAACTTAAACTTTAACTTTGAACCAAGTCTCAACCTTTGAACTGTCGATTGAAGTATCGAGGACTGGACAAACATGTCATCACTTTTACAGTTTAAAATGAAGGTTAAAATTTGTTTTTACAAAGACAGTAATACAAATGCACATGCACACCACTATTGTCCTAAACTGTTTGCGTGCTTGTCGCCTCCTTGTAAGTTTAAACAACTAATTTACTTGTGACATCTTTAATCCACAATGCATTCTCACCCAGAGGACAACAAATACTGTTATTAGGTAGATGCACGATTTTATACCGATTTCAGTGCTCCTGAAAATCCAAAGAGACTTGTCTGTTGCCGGCATACCGGAGCCTTCACACCTTTCAGAAATGATTGCACCATGTAAATCGCATGCCTCATCCATTAAAACATTGAGTCACACAGTAAATAAACCTCTCAATATAGTCCGTCTGCCTCATGCACTGAACGGAGGTCGTGCAATTTGCAGTCTGATGCGGCTGCAAAGTGGTCCCTTTGTGTTATTACACAGCTTATACAATGGCAAGTGCTCTTATGATGAAAGTGTGTCCCTTCCTCCTCCTCAGCTCGGCAGCCCTGTCTTCTCTGTCTCTGGGCATCATTCAGCTCAACTCGTCACAGGCCAGCGCCGCTCTGGCTGTCAGAGGACGCTTCCTGGACGCCAGGAGGGAAGGCGAGGTGCAGATGAAGCTGATCGAGAGAGCAATGTGAGTTACAGGAAGGGGTTCGATGTAGGAAATTCTGCCCAACAGTTTGTCAGCAACATGTGAAAGAGAGCTACTTTGACAAATCGCTTTAAGGAGGCTGCATACATTTATTACATAGAAAAAAGGACAAAATCCAGGACAAAGTGAGAGCTGGCTGGCTGTCTCTTCAGTCATTAGTTGACATAATAGAATTTTGAGATCCATCTGATTATTCTGCTAAACTGATTTGTTGAACTCTTTTTAGATCATTTTCAAATTTGAAAGTTTATCGTTAATGACCCCAAGCCTTTTTCTTTATTTTTTTTCATATATAATTTCTTGGTTCGTTCAATATTGTCATTTTGAGTTTAACTTGTGCTTGTTTCTTCGGTTCCTTATGACCAACCTTATATCAGCAACATTTCAAATGACAATGTGCGTGCGTGTGTGTCTGTGAATGCATGCTGTGAATGTACTAGCTGTGGAGTATATGTTAGGCAAATACTGTAGCCTACTGTTCAACGTGAGTGTGTTTCTGTCTGCAGAGAGCATAATCGCAGTGCAGAGGACAAACGGACGTACCAAGATTGGGTTAAAACCATGGAGCCACTATATAACAACATACATAACTTCACAAGGGTGAGTGTTTTTACAGTATTTTATTAAAATCAGGTTTCTGTACCTCACATTGTCACATCACCTCACTGTAAAACTGAACTCTTCTTTTTATTTCAGAGAAAATCTGTCATTTCGGACTCACAGGTAACTCATGACATGTCTTTTAAAAAATGGGACTGCTTGGAACTATAAATATTGCCTGTTTTGCGGAACTTTTTCTGAAATACCTTCCTTTCTTCTCCTCCCACCAGTCTCTAACAGACGCTGGCGCAGTGCTGCTCTACACCATGAAGCATTGCAACAGGAAGTCCATCTCGCTGAAGAATAAACAGAAACTCTAGCCAACTGTCAGCCCCCCCTTTAACGCTGCTGGAAGCAACTCAAGTCATGAGTGACAAGAGAAAATACTTGCATTTGACTTTGATTGTCTGGCAGAATGAACATCCTTCAAATATTTCATAATGTAAATAAACTATTACAACATATTAACATAAAACATCTGAGAAGATCATTAGGAAAACAGTTTTCCCTTTCTGTGTTACACATAAAAACTGCTGACACACAGTGTGCATGGGTGTGTTTGACACTGTTCCTGTGCCTGAGTTTGTGTTTTTTGCGCTGACTGAAACATACAGGAAAAATCTGACTCAGAAACACCATCATGCAGCTAACACCTTGATCCTTTCCTGTGTCAGCAAAACACAAATCTCACAAAGCATGTAAACCTCCAAAACAATAAGCTAATATAGTTCTGATTGGGATTGTTTCAAGATTTAAGCACACTAAGCATTATTTCACAAATAAAAAGCTATCTGTCGATATTTAAAGCTATAGTGCGCACAACTCTCTGTATTTCACAGTATGGCAGCATTTACAAACTTGTCACACCCCTGACATTGGCGCAGGACCTCAAGAAGTGCCCACAAAATGTTTCAGTTGTTAAATCTACTGCTCAGAATAAAGTTGAAATTACTCAGAATCTAAATAGTGACAGAAGTTACGCACTATTGCTTTAAAAGTTAGACAGATAGTGAACAGTGGAATAAACAGAAAATGAGACAATATAACCTCTGCGTTGCAGTGGTTACATCTCACCATTGTGCATGCATCCAACCAAAAAACTCGACATGGGAGCATTAAGCATAAAAGGTAGTCATTTAAGCATCTGCAAATGTCACAGCATACAGAATGCTCTGTTTGTGCATGCAAAGTGGCTCTTAATGTACTGTATTTCAGGGTAAATGGGAGTGAATTGCAGCAGATAAGAGCGTTACCTTTTAAAAGCTGCAACCCGCTAACCTTTTATGGGTGCAAGAAATGTCATCAAAATGTGTTAGTGTCTTACCATGATTTGCTGACTTCCTCACTTTACTTCTACCCAAGCAGCCCTGTGTGAATGTTCTCATGGGAAATACGACACAGACACACGTATGTTCTGTATGAGGAAACATAAGTAATTCCCTTTTTTTTTTTTTTTTTTTACAGATTACATTTTATTATTGGTATAAAAAAGTGTATTTCCTCAATTAAATATATAGCAACACCTCTGCTTTTTTTTAACTCAACCATTCTTTTAATCAATGATGATAGCGATACACAGTAACAGTTACAAATTGTTCATTCCACCAAAATGTAATTTCAAAGAATCCGAAGAGCTTAAAAACTAAATGTAATTTTTTTAAAATCTCATAAAAACATGTTTACCTGAAATCACAACATTTTAATTGAAATTTCTTAAGTGGTCAGCATGAAAGTTTGCAACACAGCATTTTAAGGAAGTGTTAACAAAAGATACTATTTCATAGTACACTTCTTATAGTACAGTAAGTATATTTGAAAACATAACATGTAACATCTTTAAAATACCACGCCATAAAAAAAAACAGTGACAAAGCACAAACAAGTTACATGAACGAGACTGTATTTTGTACTTTGTGAAGGAAGCTTTCTCTTGAAAAATAACATTTCTGTCAATGTTAGAACAGACCGGTCTTCTCAAAGGATATAAGGCCACTGTTTAAGTATTTTGGGATTTAAAATTCCAATACAGTAAAAAAAAAAAGTTTAAATTCCCTCATCCTTGACCAAGTAGTCTGGCAAAGTCTGAAAGGCAGTCACAGGTAAAGTCGCTGGAACTGTCATGGAAATAGCGCTGGGTTCAACAGTGGAGGGAGACACCTCACCGGGGGCTGGAGGAGAGGGAAGTGGGTCTGTGTGGATAATGTGTAGGTCGGAGAGCTGTGTGGCGGGCGTTCGATGGATTTTTGTGCCCCCAACCGAGCCCTCGAGGCAGCGCTGCCTGGAAGGCTCTAACCCTAACTGTTGTGCCCCCAAAGCAGCGCTGCCTTGAAGGCTCGATTGGGGGTACAAAACACCAAACACTGTGGCGGGCTGGCCCAGGAGAGGGTCTGAGTGAGTCCGTAAGTGCTTGCGAAGGTAACCAGCAAACCGAAAGGCTTTCCCGCAGCGGGGACAGCTGTGAGGTTTACTGGTGGAGTGGATCTTCTGGTGTTTACGAAGTCCAGATTTGTTGAGAAAGCCTTTGCCGCAGCTGCTGCAGACATGAGGCCTCGGCTTTGGATGCTGCTTCTCGTGCTCCTGCAAGTCTGCCAGCTGTGCAAACTCCGCCTGGCAGGTTTCACACACGTGTGAGCCCAGTGGCACAATTTTGGTAACAGTTAGGGGAGGGGAGTCAATGGAGTGGAGATGTTCATGCGCCTGAACTTCATCCCAGCTTCCAAATGTAGCATCACAGTGAGTACAGGAGAACTGAGGTAGAGTTGTGTGGACAGTGAAGCCTGAGGTCGACCCAACCTCTGTCTCCTGCTGTTGTTGCTGCTGCTGCTCAGAATGCTCCGCCAGGTGAGTTCTCTCATGTTTGCGCAGGCTTGAAGACACCACAAATGACTTCAAACACTCCTCGCACTTGAAAGGTCTCTCTCCAGAGTGCACACGACGGTGCTTATTGAGGCTGGAGCGCTCTGCAAAGGACTTGTCGCACTCGGTGCAAGAAAAGGGCCTTAGACCTGTGTGGACGAGCATGTGGCGCCGCAGATCCCAGGATGCCACGAAGGCCTTGTCGCAACTCTGGCATTTGTAAGGCCGCTCTCCTGAGTGAACACGCTCGTGCACAGCCAGATCAGCTGGCTGCCGGAACCTTTTGGAACACTTATCACAGGGGTAGGGCTTGAAACCCAAGTGGGCACGCTGGTGCCGACGAAAGCTGGAAGGGTCGGAAAACATCTTGCCACACTGGGGGCAGAGGAATGGCTTCTCACCAGAGTGGGTGCGGAGATGAGACTGGTAGGAGGAGAGCTGGGTGAAGCCCTTGCCACACTGCTCACACTGGTAGGGTTTATTCTGGGAGTGAATGCGCTGATGGCAGGCCAGAGAGGAGGAGCGGGAGAACGCTTTGCCACAGTCTGAGCACAGGTAGGGTTTTTCTCCCGTGTGGGAGCGCTCATGGTTTTTCAGGTCCTTCAGCTCTGTGTACGTTTTTCCACACTCGTCACAGGCGTACGGCCTGTGGCCCTGGTGGTTCCGTCTGTGTTTTCGGAACACAGAAGGGTCTGCAAAACTCTTGCCGCACTCAGCGCAGAAGTACGGCTTCTCTCCCGTGTGAGAGCGCATGTGCACCTTCAGTTTAGACAGGGTGGGGTAGCTCTTAGAGCACTGAGGGCACGAGTAGGGACGCTCTCCACTGTGCTGTGTCATGTGGATTCTCAGGCATATTGCTTGCATGAAGGCCTTACCACACTCTGTGCAAACGAAGGGTTTCTCCCCTGTGTGAGAGCGGCTATGGTTGCGTAGCTCTGTGGGCGTCTTGTAAGCCTTGTGACAGTCGGGACACTGAAAGGGGCGCTGGGCTAAGTGAGTGCGCTCATGCTTCGAGAGTTGAGCTTTGCTCGAGAATGTTTTATCACACTGAGAACAGGAGTGTTGCTGTTGACGCTCCTTTACGTGTGCTGAAAGCTTGTGGCTCCGCAGAGCTGACAGGCTCCTGAAAGCATCGGTGCATACTGTGCATTTGAAGGAAGGTTTGGCCTTCGGAGGCCTACCTCTGCCACGTTTTTTTGCAGGCTGATCCCTAACCAGCTCTTCCTCTTGCTGGCTCTCTTCATCCTGTGCAGGAGGTGTGTGTTGCTCTGCAGGAGTAGGGCTACCAGGCTGAGGAGAGGTCATCTTTTTATCTGCAAAGACATTAGATCAAAAATATCTTTGTAATAATTATGTTAATAAACTGCTGATTAGCAACATACAGATGTGAGACTGAAAGATTGTTAAGTCCAGTGACTGTGATATGAATGTCGAGGAGATTGTCACTGACAGTGGCTGATGATACACCAGAGTAAAAACCTGAATATTATAACATAATTAAAGAAATATGTGGGTGTGCACATAGGATCACAAAATGGCTGGCATTAGGACCTCTGGGACAATAAGCTAACCGGTGCCGGAGGAAGTTGGCGCTGAGATAAGAGAGATCGCTGTGTATGAATGAGGGACGTGAGCCCCAAGCCCGCGGGGAGACGAGGAACAAGGATCGCAAGTCAATGCGATGGAGTTAACAACCGGATGCGACATGTACGTAATCGTTTTTTCTAGCTTTTCATGCTAAACATTTCTTTAACTCAAAATGGCTGGCTTTAGGACCGGCTGCACCAGTTCCCTCGACAGTGTCACCACCATCATCATGACCGTGATTATACGGGATGGATTTAGCCAACATAAGTCGTCTTTGTATAGAGGAAACAAATGAACTTCCTTACCCGAATCAGGTCAACAATAGTCGATGGACAATGCGTGAAAAAACGTGAAGCTAAACGACTGCATTTACTGAGAGGCACGGTGATTGCTGTTTTCTAGCTGCCTGCGGGAGGGGGACGGCTCTAGGACCATGATGACGACAGCTCTCGGCAAGCCAAGTGTGCAACCTTTTAATGCGCTTAATGGTAAAAAAAAAAAAAAAATGAAGTTAAATGACAAGATACGATACATTACAAATATAGTAGAAGCCACAAAATAAAGCTTGGTAGTCCCAATCAAGTTTGCTTATTAATGGTAACCAACGTGCCAAAGCGGAAGGGAAGAAACTGTTCAATAGGTCAATGGTAACGTAAGCTAATTTAGCTGTCTAAAAAAAGCTAATGAACTGCATGAGTTTTACGAAAAATGCAGCAGAATGACAGTTGGTTGGTTTGGGATTTATGTGCGTTAAATGTTAATTCTTAATGAGCTTTGTTAATACCTAAACCGTCGAAGTTCGTATTACCTTCGCTTTTTGCCCACCTAGTTTCTATTCAGAGGGACGTATTTCTCTGCTGCACATTTCCTGTTTCCTAGCAACAAGAGCAATGTGGGAACGGGGATGGAAGAAAAAAAAAGACAATTGAAAAAAGGGGCTGCTTATAACTTAAAAAAAAGGGTTTTAAATAGTGAATGGACATTCATCATCTGAGGATTCCATTGAATCCATATTGGTGCAGGTATTTATTTTGTCGCATCTGCCGCCGTTGTGTATACGTGTTTAAAAACGACTTCTTGGCTTTTTGGTGCAATGTTTGTTTAGCTAGCCATCATCATGCTAGCTGCTAGCGCGCTAACGTTAGCCCATTGCTCTTTTTTCTACAAATGTAACCGTAGTTAAAACTGTCAGCTTCCCCTTTATTATCGGCCGAAGATGCATACGTTTATTATGTATCTGTTTATGAGGTCAGAGAATACGGCCATTTCCAATGGTATATCTGTACAGAAAGGCGTTGGTCTCCCGGTCTATTGACATAGCTAGCCCGGTTAGCGCGCGGGTGCACAGCTATAGCAGGCTTGGTGCCTTAGAGCTAACTGAACATTTTTCAGTCAATATAAACCTATCCATGATGCTGGAAACGCTTTTATTCTAACATTCAACTGCCCGATTTTTGGTAGACCTAATTCAGGAATCAAAGCTTGTGAAGCATATGGACGAGAAGTTAACGGATTTGATGAATACAAGCTTTAGGAATTATGTGTGATAAGTTCTGTGTTTACCTATCATTTATATGACTTATTGAATACATCTGAAGAATAGTGTGGCAAGCATTATTAATTTTTTCACCACAGCTAACTTGCATCTCTTCTGTCCTCAACAGTTCAATTTGCCCGATTCTCTTAAACTCAAGTCACTCTCCTGATAGTGTGGAAGTGGCTCTCAACGTATACTGCTGTGCTACCTCCCTGGACACCCCTTGGACCTGACTGTAAAGAACTATCTTCTTTTTACATGGGCAGCAAAGGCATCTGATGCCTTTCCTTCCCGTGTGTTCATACACTCTGTGTCCGGCACAATTCTTTCAATCGTTAACTTGTAATGGCCGTACAAGACCCTGGCAGAACAACAGGTTTTCCTTGCAAACAATGTGGCATGGTATGCCCCAACATGTCCAATCTGCTGGAGCACATGGATGCCCACCTCCAAGAAGAAGAACGCAAATTTAAATGTGATGAGTGTGGACGTGGTTATAGACACGCTGGTAGCCTAGCAAACCACAAAAAGACACACGAAGTGGGCTCTTTTGAATGTGACATATGCGGGAAAGAAAACTCAAATGCTTTGGCCCTGAAGAGTCATCTCCGGAGCCACACTTCACAGAAAAAGTACTCGTGTGAAGAATGTGGGAAATCTTTTCGTCTGTCAACCCAGCTGACTACACATGAGAAGGTTCATCTTGCCAGGCGTGTGAAAGGTCAATCATATAGAAAGGTAGACATGGAATATCCCACATATGAAATGGAAAATGGTCATGTCAGTGAGCATTCGGCCAGTGTGGGGATGTCTGTAGAAAATAGCCCAGCTGAGGACAAAGCTGAGATAGTTTATAATGCACAATCTGAGACTAATGATGATGCAGCAAATCGACCTTTCAGATGTGATATATGTGACAAGTCCTACATACACCTACGAAGCCTGACCAATCATAAAAAGACTCATCAGATGGGAATGTTTGAGTGCACAGTGTGTTTCAAGCAGTTCAATAATATGGCCGCCCTCTACAGCCACCAGAGAAGTCACAAAGGAAGGAGCGGGACGGACCCTAGTTCAATGAGTGACTCATATGCAGGCCCACCAACAATGGACCAGTTTTCACCTCAGAGCCAGGATGCTCCTGTGAATTTCTGCCACTTGTGTCAGGTTCTATTCCCCAACGATGAGGAGTTCCAGGAACACATCCAAATGCATAACTCTTCATCTATGTCATTTGGGCTTCAAGATAACCACAATATATCATACGACAACAGCATTGCTTCGCCCGAGTCAAATTTTTATGCATCTCCTATAAATAATGTTCCCTCAGTATCGTCAGTAGATAATCTTGGAGGCTTTGATCAGCCACAGGAGCAGATGGGAAGTAACGGCCATGTGTACTCAGACTGCTCCAATAATCAAACCCCATCTTCCAACAGCGCTCAGGTAGAACTTCCATTCATGGATGCAAGCATGCTTAATCCTCCCCAGACGCACACACAAAACACTGACAACGAAACTGAAATGGAAGAGACTTCAACTGAAGATTCTGATGAGCGTCCTTTCAAGTGTCAAGTCTGCGGTAAAAGCTACCGGCACTCTGGGAGCCTCATCAACCACAAAAGGTCACATCAGGTGGGGATTTACCAGTGCTCCATCTGCAGGAAGAGTTATCCCCACTTGGCTGCCCTCAAAAGTCATCTTCGTCTCCACAAATCTCAGCCGTCATCTTTTAGCCTCACCACTGAGGGAGACTGGCTCTCCTCGGAACCTTTAACTCTGGATAACCAGCAGGGCTGCTTCTCCCCTCAAGAGGAGGAGGAGGAAGAGAAGGAGGAGGAGGATGGCACACACCCCGCACTGGGCATGGATCAGGAGAATGGAGCTGATGGCAGCAATGGAGCTTTGTACCATGAGCAGTCTAATCAGGACTTTCCCCCCGAGATGACTGTGCATCTACCTCACAATGAACACCTGATGCAGAGGCACATGTGCGCAGACTGTGGTGACACGTTTGCAGATATCGCAGGGATCAAGTCTCACAGTTGCCCACTTCTGCAGCAGCAAGTTGACACTGCTAGCAGTGACTTTGACAGAGATATGAATTTCCGGGACAGTATTGGTCACTGTGCCATACGAAATCCAGGGATTGATGAAGAGTTCCATGGTCTCAATGGTAGCCACGACCGAAGTTACTTTGAACAAAACTTCCATGGCATTATGAGCAAAGAGCAGCTGAACGGCGGCGGAGGAGGAGATGACACAGACGAGGGGAGGAGGAGGAGGAGGAGGAGGAGGAGGAGGATGATGATGATGGAGATCTGTATCAGTGCTCTATATGTGGAAACAGCTACACCAGCATGAGGGCTCTCAGGAGCCATCTGAGAGGGCACACACAGTCCAATGGCACTGCTGCAAGCTCAGGGCCGTCCTCTATGTCTTCCCACGAAGAAATGAAAGATGACGAGATTGGAGAGATGATGATCTGTAGCACATGTGGGGAAAGTTTTGACAACAGGCAGGACTTGATATCTCATCAGCTTCTACACAGCGAGGACAAAGTAGCAAATAGTAATGCCTTACATATGGACAACAGCGATGGATCGTTAGGCAAGGAGGAAGCACAGAGTATCATCTGTGGCAGCTGCGGCATCTTTTGCACCAGCTACCATCATCTCAAGAATCATGGCTGTGAGGCCGAGAGAAGAGATGAGTCAGCACATGGGAAAGAGGAAATTAAAGTTAACGATGCGGCCGAGCATGAAGACACAAAGCAGGTCAGAGGAACTGTTTCAAAACGTCGTCAGTATAAGTGTGAACAGTGTGGGCGGTCATACAGACACGCCGGCTCCCTCCTTAACCACAAAAAGTCCCACAAAACGGGTGTATTTAGATGCCTCGTCTGCCAGAAACGCTTCTACAACCTGTTGGCCCTTAAAAACCACCAGAGGTCCCACTTTGATATTAAGAGGTGAGTTCCAGCAAGAATGCACATTATTTATGCTTGCCAAATTCTGACATATTTCTCTTGTGCTGCAAACTAATGAATGATAATGCTTATTGAAAATTTTAAATAATTGTTCATCAAAAGAAGCTATGCTTTAGAGTCTTATTTACTTGTTTTAGCTCTATTCCTTGTTTAGACTGTTACCTATTTTGCAAACACAGAATTAACTGTATGGCTTCTGTCCTCCCCCAGGCATACTTGCGATGAATGTGGGAAAGCCTTCAAAATTCAGAAGCAGCTACTGAATCACGAGAGAAGGCACAAAGAGAACCATGCCAAAATCCAGGAACTCAACAACCAGATCCAAGCCCTCATGCAGATGAATGGGACCAAGTCAGATGGGGGAATGCAGTCCTCAACTCCAAATGCCAGTCGGGCATTGAGCTCTTCTCAACGCTGCAAGAAGCTGCCTGAAAGAAAGGCGGGACAAACAAAGTGTGAGACCTCAGTCAAATCAGAGGTCACTGGCGACCGACGACCTTTCGCCTGCGACCAGTGTGGGCGCACATATCGCCACGCAGGAAGTCTGGTAAACCACAGGAACTCCCATAAAACGGGTGAATATTACTGTTCCGTTTGCAACAACACCTACCCCAATCAACTAGCAATGAAGAACCACATGCGCACCCACTTTTCATTTAAAAAGCACTCTTGTCAAAACTGTGGAAAAGGCTTTAGGGGAAAGAAGCAGCTATTGGCCCATGTTTGTGCAGACCTCGGAAAGGATGGTGGCGGGGGAAGGAGGAGCCTAAAATCTAGAGCCTTGAAGTGTAAGGAATGCAAGCAGGCCTTTCTGTCTGTTGATCAACTCAAAGCCCACACCTGTGATGCACCGTCAGGTAGCAGTGATCCCCAAACACGTAAAAGTTCAAGTAAAGAGGAGCGGCCTTTCACGTGCAACATATGTAACCGTAGCTACCGCCATGCAGGTTCGCTCCTGAACCACAAAAACACTCACAAGAAGGGGCACTTCAGTTGCACATTCTGCTCTAAGCCCTTCACCAACCCCATGGCTTTACGCAATCACACACGCATCCACACACAGAAGAAAAAGTATGTGTGTCTTACATGCGGAAAGGCCTTCCGCCTCGCCAGTATCCTGCACAACCACCAGAGGGTCCACAACCAGGTGGCCAGTCACTTCAGCTGTCCTGCATGTGGAAAGAGCTTCCAGGGCAAGTCTGGCTTAAAGAGGCATCGCTGTCGCAGGGGTCAGGAGAACGCCTTGAGAGCCGGAGTCCAGCAGTCAGAGAGGGGGGACAAGTGCTTCATGTGAGTAACTGTCTCAACATGAACCAAGTATGTAACTTGCCTCATCTATTACTCATTGATATATTTAGCAGGCCAACATATTGGCCATAACATAAGCCTTATTGTGGATATATCTGTATTGGTGCATATGTTGGCTGATAAGTTACCAGTAAGTGCAGCATAGATGTGCCAAAGATAAGTTTGATTTAGTTTTTTCACCAGAGAGCACAGAGAAGTTTATTTTTTTCAACTGTGAATTGTCCTGGTTAGTAAATATCTTCATTAGAATACGTTAAAAAAGGCTATTATTTTTTTACATAATGTTTGATTACAGTAATTAATAATCATTAATTGATCATTAATTCAGCCTTATTTAAATTATTTAAGTTTCAGTGCAATATTAGGTATTTAATATGAACATATCCCTGCTGCAGGTGTGACTTGTGTGGGCGCTCCTACCGCCACGCTGGCTCTCTCCTCAACCATAAAAAGACACACTCCGAAAACCTCCACCACTGTACCTTATGTCTCCAGACCTTTCCTGACCCTCTCACTCTACAGATCCACTCCCAGATGAGGCGTCACTGCTGCCCCGAGTGTGGTAAGACATTCTGTCTGCTGGAACACCTGCAGAGCCACATGGAGGTGCACTCCAAGGATCAGCAGAACTTTCATAACACAGCCAGCTACCAGCAGCACCAAGACCTGCACCACAGGGCTCAGGACCCCTATCAACAAGGTGTGGCCGGACCACCAGGCAACAACATCTGCTGGGACTCAGGAATAAATCAGACCGTGGGGATGGATGGGATGCCCAAGCAGGTTCCACCACCTTTGTCCCATATACCAGGAAGCGTCACTTATCTACAGAAGAGAGAGAAGGACTCCTCTGGGACAGATGAGAAGAGCCATGTCTGCGAGCACTGCGGCCGCACCTACCGCCACGCGGGATCCCTCCTCAACCACAAGAACAGCCACAAGACAGGCTCCTTTTTCTGCTCCGTCTGCCAGAAAGAGTTCACCAACCTGATGGCTCTCAAGAACCACCGCCGCATCCACACTGAGCCCAAGCGCTACCAGTGTCTGGAATGCGGAAAGGCGTTCCGCGTGTCCACTCAGCTCATATGTCACAGGCGAATCCACACCAAAGAGAAGCCCTTTGCCTGCCTGCTGTGCGACAAGAGCTTTTCCAGCAAGTCCAACCTGCGGCACCATCAGAAGATGCATCAGAACTCCCAGACCTATGACTCCTCTTTTAGCATGGACGCTAACACGTTTATGGACTTGGACATGGGGTCTTTCCTTTGAGGTCAGATTCTAGAGTGTACTACAGAAAAGGGCCGGTGGTCCTCTTTATTTATTTGTTAATAATCCCTCTATCAGTAATTGTAAAACAGTATTTTTATTTTCATTAAGTGCTCCTTGGTCCTAATAGAATCTCCTTTGCAGACATGCACACTTCATTACGGACTTCCAGTGTTACCTCGGCAACGTGACTGAAAAGTCTCCAGTGGGTTTATCGGTGCACTTTTGATAAGGCCTGAAGGTTTCCTATGAATACGCAAGGTCCCAGAATGCAGGGTGTGCGATGAAAATATCAGTCGCTGCTCATTCCTCCATGAATAAGAAATAACCAACCAAATTGAACAGAAAGGTGAAGCCCAGGTCCATGTAAGAACAATAACACTGATGTTTTTGTAAGACAGTACTCTCCTCTCTTTCTATGTATAATTATGTTCAGTGCCTCTGTAAGTTCCTTAGGAAACAAAATATACAAACTATATTTATCTCTGAATCCTTTTTGTCAGCTTTGCAGTCAGTGTCATACGGACTGCTCACGTTCCTTTGGGATTTTACATAGGGCAAGCCGGTTATTAAGTCAAATACCTCTGGGTGTGTCCAAAGGTCAGTGGCAAAGTGATTTACTGAAATCATATTATCAAGTAAATAGTCCTACTGCTAATAATATTCCCGTTGACATTGTATGCTAAAATGGATGTATTTATTAATTTATTCCTGTCATTTTATGTGCATATTTTATTGGAAAACTTTTTATGAATGTTGTATAAACTGTCTTCTAAAACTCATGTAGCCTTTAAGGAACTTGGTCGGCCAATTTGTATTCTCTTCATTCTCATTTACAACAGGCAGGAATGAATAAGCAGAGCCCCATTAGGGCCATTGGCAGCACACAGAGTAAACCTTCAAAAGGAGCACACCTGATGTGTAAAACATTGTAGAAAGTTTATGACCAGAGCATAGCATTTTATTTTCACTCGTGCCATTTCAACACTTCAATAATATAGTGCATGTAACAAGTTACACCGTTTGGTTGCAGCCCCACGCTGTATGACACATCTTGCACCTTTTTGAGAAGCATCAGTTACGTTAAGGTGCCAGTGCCTAATATGTAAGTCAACTGGTTAAATGTGAACAAACCTCTCACTGTAAACCACAATGTTTGTATCGTCCGTTAAATTATGAGATTTATTTTTAAAGCATCTTCTGATTTTTGATTTTCTCAGCCACAAATGGTTAAACAATATTAAACTATTCCATGAAAAAAGTATTACACAGTGAGCTGAAATTAATTCAGTTTTCCTCCATGAATATTATACCCTCACATACTATGAATCAACAAGAATTACTGTTTTTTTCAAACAAACGTGGGAAAAATACATAATTTCTGCCACATATTACTACAAACATAACTGGGGCTTTATGGATACATGAGGACGAACCATTTTTATGTTCACTGTTGAGTTCATGAACCACTAATGTTCTGTGAAAAATGTTAAATTGCTTATTCTGTTTTTCTTTTTTCTTGCCAAGTTTAACGTCTAACGTGCCTGTTGTTCCCCAAGGTGTTTTATTTTCACAGATCAGAAATCTAGCAAAACTGAACAGGCTGTTGTGTTTTGTTTCTTATATAAAATACTAATTGGATTTTCTTTTTATGCCTTATACATCCCATTTCATGTATGAATATGTTTGGCACTGGTCAGAAATATTAAATACCTCAATGGAGAGCCCTGCCTACCTAGCCACTGCTTCTTAATGCCTCATGCAGATTAATCATAGAGTATACACTGTAATTATAGGAACTCAGACAGTTATCGATTGTGTGCTTTTCCTCCCTAACATGGTTGTTTCTCTGCATTTTTTTGTTTTCAGAGTTATATTCGCACAATTGTAAATGACACACTTGTAGCCTAAGGAGGACTGGAAGTCTATAATGAAGCTGTCGACCTGTTGTCGCCTGCTCGGTGTTGATAGGCAACAAGTCGACTGCTCGATAGTTCACCTCAGTTATATTGCGGGTTGTGATATTTAAGCAATATGCTGAAAGTATTATTTCAGTGCATGAACTGGGTACATCTCATTTGTTTCATCTTACCATTGTTTGGATTACAGTGGCATCAGATTGAGAACATTGACTCAAGCCTTGTAAAACCATGACAACTAGCGATGTGCCATTTTGTCAAAATATTTGAAATCTTACATGTATTCATCGATATTATTTCAATGATCTTGCTGTAACACATTTCCATATGCCATGGTAGCCTACATTCTTATTTGAGTTTAAACTGAATTCACAATGTTTTTCACCTGATCACCGCATTTAACTTGCTCACTTCTCTGTCATCGCAATCGCAGCCTGGTTAATCTCAGAGTTTCTGTAAATATTAGAATGAAAAGTATTCGTTGGATCTCTGTACAGTCCATGCCAGTGGAAGGAAACTGCTGGATTAGCTATCATGTAATTTAAAAAAAAAACATATGCCACATGTTCTGATTTATTGGATTTTTAGTGCTCAAAATGTCTGCTCACTATTTAATTCATATTTATATAACTATTTTGTCACTCTGAAACGTAGATTTTTACTTATTTGTTAGAACCTAGTTTAGAATATAAGCAAATAAGCAAAACTAGTTGAAATTAAAAGACTCGCAAAATATGTTTGTTTCTTGTCCATATTCTTCCAACTCAGTGATTTTTAAGGTGTGTGTGTCCTTACATATTGACATACTTATATGTTCGAAAAGGCAGCAGTTTGCATATCAATGAGTCTTGCATTATTATTGGAACTTGTCAGTTTTATTGTGAAAATACATTTGGTACACAAAGCAATTTATAAGATTGCATTAGGTAAAGGATGCCAGTGCATGTACAGTATGTACAATAAGGAATAGAAAGCAAGAGAAATAAGCAGAAAGTGTTAGTATTGCTCAGTAACATCGTTGGCTGGCCTGGTTGAAGCTTCACTATAATCTTCACTGGAGTCCCTTTAAACATGTGCTTGTCCCTTGCAATGGATGCTAAACAACCCTGCAAGATACTTCAAAATAAATAATATAAAAATCTAAAAAAAGAAAAGAACTATCATAAAATGTATCAGTAACTACATACTGTGCTGAATGTTATGAAGCTAGGAAACATCTTGAGCTGTAAAAAAGTGAAAAACAACAACCCAGCCCATTGGGGTTCTTAATTCTTAAAGTTTATCTTCTTGCCAGGTCACAGACTTTGACAGGTCAACAACAGTAAGCATCACGATTCTGTAGATCCACCAAAAAAAAAAGTTGTAGGTGTCATTTACTTCACTACAGTACATTCCTCGCAAATATTCCCACATGTAAACAATTTGGGAATTGCGTGACTAGTGTTTCAAACATCCTGTCCCATAAGCGCCAGGGACAGTAACATGAATGTGTAGGTTTTGAATAGAGGATAATCCAGCTAACATCTAAAGCCTAGTAACATAAAAAAAAAACACATGACAATATTGTTATGACCTGCAATTAAAAAAAGAAGGTCTGTGTTGGTCTCAGGAGACCCGGTAACAGTGAATAAGAACAGTTTGCTCCCTTCGTCAACAGCTTGGTCACTGCATCAGGCTACTAATAGAACAGGTACACAAAGGTACTGGCAGGGCCAAAGGCTAAGAATACAATTCACCTACTGTACAATTTGAAGAAGAAAAAAGTAGCTACATTCAAATGGCCTCAATGTGCCAAACAGTATGTCTTACTCACATGTAATTTATCTTTTAAGTTGTTGTGGTAAAAAGAAAGGACTAACAGATAGACCCCGTCCAACTCCGCTGAATGGCAGGGGTCAAGCTGCAGCCCAGCAGGCAGCAGTAGCTGTGTTACATTCATTGGGGTCTGGCTGGAAAACAGCACATTACAGGATTTTGGAAAGCATCAATCTCTCTGAAGAAAGGACTGTAGTTTTACCTTATTTCTGAATCAAACATCTGTAAAAAATCCTCAATATGGAGGTCTTCCATATATATATATATATATATATATATATATATATATATATATATATATATATATATATATATATATATATAAAACTAACTGGAATATAAAAGGCAAACATAATCGGAAAACGATTCATCTAATAATGTAATGTTACTATTCCTACAGAGGTGTGAGAATTGCTTGTTGTAAAGTCCTGTGGTCGCCGTTGAACTGAGCACATCTCTTCACGCTACAGTCTAATAAATTAAAATGGTCGGTTCTGGTGAGAAGACACTGTGCAGTCAGAGTATGCAAGTCACGGTCCAGAGGTTCCTCCGTCCGGCTCTGAGCCACATCGCTCCTTGGTTTTGCCATCTGTTTCCAGAGGAAGACGAGGCTGTTGAGGCCAAGACAGCAATTCAGTTACATTACATTCAAATTACGTTTGACTGGGCAATTCACAACAAACAGCACCCTCTGATTAGGATCTAATTAAACACTGCTGACATAGGGGGGCTGACTATTAAATCCAGCTTTAAGTCAAAATCCGTTATGAAATTACTTGTGCTCCCTTTATTTACTTAATTTGAGTCTTTAAATCCCTGAGGTAAAATTAATATTTTCATTCCAAAGAATTTAGATCATAATTTTTTTGAGTTCTTACACAGACTTTTTGATCCAACGCACACGTCTACAAGACCTTTAAGTACTTATCATACGCCAAATCTATTCAAATTCTATGTGGATACAGTTTTTGTTCCCAAAATGTGTTTTTTCTGTACTGCAAAAGGGTATATAAAAGAAATGTGCAAATACAATTGAAACAGTTCTTAAATGCACAATAAGCACGTGTAATTGCTGGTTTTCCCCACACCATCAACCCCAATCTGGTAGAATCCAACTACACCTTTTCTTTCATCAGAAATAAGTAACAATGACTGATTAGACTTGAATGACCAAGTGGAAATTGTACTTACTGAAATGTTTAAGCTTGGTAAAGTGGCCCTGCAGTTTCTTCAATGGGTTCTGTAAATATAACAAGACATAAATTGTCATTTTTCTCACCCGAGGAAAGTAAAAGCATATCCAAATTGGGCCTTTTTCACAGCAGACATCATGTTCAGTTCAAGTGCCCCAGTAGGCCTTGACAGCAGTTCTGTGACAGTGAGCCAGCATACACAATACCAGGACCCTGAAACGGAAACAGCTAAATGGAATTCGGCCATCATTCATGTAATTGTTTGCACCTGTGACACTTCCTACAGTGACAAAGTGCTTTTGTAAAAATAAATAAATAAAAGACCTCCATTGTCTCTCAGTATATAAATGAACAGACAATGAGAGTAATTTTATTTGCAATTTCTGATGGTATGTCACCGATCTGCAAAAGCTTACATATCAAAAAATGGAACTGCACACACACTGTTTACCAAGAATAATTTTTCCCAAGGGACATGTCATGGAGGATTACTCAGCCCCAAAGTTATCTGTTTCATCAATAGGCTTACATCAGCATTGAAGGAAGTTTTAAGTCCACAAATGATACAATGGCCTACATATATATTTTAAACACCAAACACCTGTAAAATAGAATATTGAGGAAAATGTCTTACAGGGGATATGCAGTGTGAGAAACTAAACATAAATCTTTATTTTTGCACGTCACATCTCTTTAAATTCTACTTTGTCACCTCCTGTTGCTTGAGAGGAGAGTACACTTGTCACAACCATTCAATTTTTCGAACAACATGGAACACTTTTTTAAAATGTATTGCAGCCATTCTTTGTAATTTTTTTGTCTACTGCATTTATAAAGCTCGAGTCTCAAGATTTCAAGTTGAATAATCTCACCACGTAGAGGCAGTTTGGTTGATTTGCGTCGATGCACCATGACTCCTATGATAAAGGCAGCACCGACCAGCACCACAGCCAGCACCGAGAAACTGGTGATGGCAGCCAGCTTCCACACATCAGGCGTCACCTCCACAGCTTTACCTGTCCAAAAGTGAGAATGTTAACGCAACACTGGAAAAAAAAGTAAGAAAGGATACCATTCTGTGTGAGACTCAACCGTTGCATACATGTACTTTCTCAGGAATTTGCCTTACATGTGTTGCATGATGGGGTCTTCGGGTACTGCTTGCAGGATGCACAAGGCACACACACATCCAAATCTGAGTTCCAAAACTCTGAGTTGCCACACTGACCTGCGCAAAGACAAACACCAGAGTTAATTTGTAAGGGAAGGGAGGCCCCCAAATGGATCTAAAGGTGCAGTCAATCTTTGTCAATATCAGTGAATATCTGCTCAAGATCTGTTACCTGTATGTACTGTGTGTACACTAACTTAAAAAAATCTAGTTTTATTACACAGCCTAGGCTCTGTAAACGGACATGTTGCTTTCTGCTGAAGGCCCCTTTGTTTACATAGCCTTTGTTTAGATACCAGTTAACAGAGCCTATGCTGTGTGTTAACACCAGTTTTCTTTTCAGCCTGTACTGTACACGCAGTGCAGACAGGTAGTGGATTGTGCAAATAGAATAAAACAAAAATAAAATAAACCACAACCTTGTCGGAGATACTCACACAATAAAATATTTTTTTTAACAACACATGAGGAGCTGTGTGCGGTTTTTACTTCTCATAAAATGAACCTGGGAAATTCCTTTGTGTCAGACTGCAGATTCAACTTAATTGCATGAGAGGCGAATTACTCAGTAAAGCTTCAGTGCTTGTGTGGCGTGCAGCGTGTGAAGAGCAGGATGTGTTTTCTACATAGTAGTGCTTCCGTTGAATTGTTTTGCTTCTGCGTATAGGCTACGTGTGAATGTGTATGGTGTGAGTTCCACCGGCTTCCAGAGAAAGACCTAAATGCATCTGTGAGAAAGAAATCGGCGGCTGTTCAGCTCGAAGAGAGAGAGAACAGCACAATGGAAAGCTTTATCTTTTTTTCACAGAGGCCAGACAGCTGAACAATTAGAGAGAAAAAAAAGGCTGTGCACTTCCCAGCAGATGACAAGGAAAGCCTGAATATGTGACACACAGTTGACAACCAACACAAGTGGAGACTGTTTTAACATCCTGGCTTTTGTTGAGAGTCTGCATGAACACCTCGAGGTCACGTATGATAGTGACTGTTATTATTGTGACATCAAGCTGCATAAAACACCTCCACAAAAAAAAGGTGTCTGACACGATACCAGACATGACACAGCTACTGAGAGCACAAGAGGGAAATTGTCTCAACAGATATGATGGTTGACATGATAATCTTTCTTCCTTGTCTATGTCACACGTGTAGGCTATTTGCATGGACAACTTCTTTTGTGTGTCCACCAATGTGACAAGGAACCACCAACAGTCCTGAACTGAGTCATCACCATTTGTTGTGTCTTTCATGTTTGCGTTTGACGCAAACCAAGAGTTAAATGAATGAATGTGTGGGAAGCTGCGGCAGTGCGAGTGAATATTGTGGCATTAAGCTGAAGAGCTGGCAAACTGAACCTTTTTTTCAAAACTGTGTCAAGACACAGCACAAGCAAAATGTTTGAAAACTGCATACATCCAGTGCAACAACCAGCTGCTGGATGAAATAATGATCGTCATTCACTGTTCGGTCTTAACATTCAGACCTGGTTTGAACATAGCGCAGCACAAACAGCTACACAGGCTATGTGTGATTGTGTCAATCAAGTGCACAGTATACAGTAATGGTCTGACTCTGAGCACTGTGACAGTGACATTCAGTGGTGAAAGGAGAGTACTCTAAGCACACAACACTGTAAAAATACTCCATTACAAAGTAAGAGCCTGTATGCAGCCCCTGTTACTAATATAAGTCATAACATTTGATTGTTAATACTGATGCATTAATGTTAAGTACTATTCTTTTGTTGTAGCTGCTCATGGGGGAGCTAATTTAAAAAAAAATGTTATTCCCTCGTTTTATCCCCCTGGTTGTTAACCTAAGAATCTAGCTGGAAGGTCATGTGATGATTAATGAAAGTACAAAGAAGAAGAAAAAACAAATCTGAATATTTGTCTTCTACCACTGGTGAATTCACAGTCACTACTACTAGTGACTATCATTTTCATTGTCTATTAATTGGCTCTCGATTAATCAGTCGTTTGATAAGTGATGTCAATGATGATGTCATTGCGATGTCACTGGGGGTCAGTTTGTGCTTGAGACTTTTTTACAGAAAGCCTGTGGTGGAATGGCATGGAGACTGAACAAGGTTGACATTTGATTTGGAAGGCAGGTATGGTCTAACAAAAGATGCAATTAAGTTGCATTATGGGAAATATAGAATCCAATGTTTATCAGTGTATCTTAGGCACAATAGGATTGATCTTGACAATGCTTTTCTTTCTTTCTATTTTTAGTCAGTCTTTTGAGAGCTCTAGAGCTTCGTGGAAGTGCAATAGTAACTCATCGGAGTAGCCCTTTAATTGACTGACTTTTTCCAATAATCACAAATAAACCCACCAATAATGAAGTGAACCTTCGACCCATAATGAAAATTAATCCAAGAGCCTACTTAATAAAGGTACAGGTCTTTACAGCATGGTCCCCTTACACATCACACACAATGCTTGTCAAATAGTCACGTAGGCCTATGGGTAATTATTTAACCAGCTGCAGCCAAAAGGCACCTGCTCAAAAAGTCATGTTTGAGGAATTTTTGACCTCTAAGGCTGTGGTTTTGTTACAACCACATGATCAGGCCCTTAGAGACTTATCCCCCCTCCTCCTCCTCTACCTCCACACTGTCCACATGCAGGCAGCGCTGGACTGACTCATTTTATAGCATTGGTCACAGCAAAAATGTGTCACCGTTTCTTGTAAGCATTTCTCCTGGTGATTTCAGCGATTAATCATCCAGATGGACTTGTGCTCTTGGGTTCACTGAAAGGTTACAGGAAAGGAACTAAACCTCGACCGCTGGCTGACCTCTGTCCAGAACCAAACCACATATGAGAAGTGGAGCAGCCTGAAACTGCTGATTAAACTGCTAACAATACCTTCAGCCTATAGTGTCTGAGCCTGAGCTCAACTTCAAGGTTAGGAAAATAAACCAGATAATCTGTTGGAGGTAGTTTCATATGACTTTAAGGGGTTACTGTATATTCTGCACACATCCATGAATGGCAACACATTCATAGTTTAAAAGTCAGAAACAGCATCATTTACTACATAAGTTTCTTAAGGCTCAACATGAGAAATCTGTGTAACAAGTTCCAGTTTTGAGACATCATTTGGAACAACCTCATCGCCCAGCCTGACAATGGGGTTGTTTTCTGGGTGTGGGGGCACTGTGTGTTTTGTCATAAAAGTGTGTGTGTGTGTGTGTGGGGGGGGGGGGGGGGGGGGGTAACAGCTGATGTCCAGATGTTGAGAAGGATGGTTTCACACGGGCAGAATCTAGATGGAGCATGTTTTGAGTTCACTCGTATTGAAATGCGTTTGGTAGCCTAACTCTAATGCCCGAGGAAAATGGGCCGTGGCCTGTGTAATTATTCGAGATTTGATGTTCCCAGTGCAATCTGAGTATGGGGTTCTCCGCTGGTATTCAAGCCAAACTTCAGGCGGCTGTGGAAACAAAGTCAGAAGCTCTTCTTGTGTGTGTATGTAATAGACTGAGAGATAGATAGAGGGAGATAAATGTATATTTGTGTAAATCGGACACCCGCCGAGCACCCTCTCCATGTGGCCTGTCCTTCAACCGTAGGGCATGGATGGACCGGGTGAAATAAGGCGATCGGAATGCGGAACCGGTAAGAAATGCATCTGGTAGGAAGCGGCTTTGTAAGCAGACCCGCGGTGTGTCTCCATTATAAGGGAGACCAGACCACGAGATTGTGATCCATGTTCCCATCACAAACAAGGATGGCATAAACAATTGCTCACTGTCAAATTTAGAGAATGAATAGAAAAAGCTATTCAATCACTTAATCAAGCAAAAGGCTTACACAAAATAAACATTTGTAGTTTGAATAAAAACTTATTTTACTTACTTCTTTGTGCGCTCACGCCATAAAAATTGGTCACAGCCGCTATAATAAATCCGCAAAGCGCGCAGAGAGCGTTATTTGAATAAGCCATGGTGTCTGCGGGTGAAAAGCTGCTCGCTGTCGGCTACACAATTCCCGAAAGTTCATCTGATTAAGAATCCGTGCTGGGGTTTCAGCATGGAAAAGCGAGCATCAGAGTGAGTCACCCGGAGGAGTCTGCGCCTTGTTTTAATAGCGCACACACCCACGCTAACAGTTCAACTCCTATGAGTCATTTCCTATGTACTGTACTGCTCGGATTCTCTGCGCGCACTCCCCGACTCACAGGAAACTCCTTCTACCATAGTATGCGGTTTCATTGTGTCCCGGTTCAAGTGAAAGTTTCAATTTAGACCACCTCAGGTATAGGTATGAGTTTCACATGTATTACATATTTTATGACCACACCCTGCAGGTTTTTTAGCCACATTTTTCTTTACTTTTTTTTGTTCTCCACCAGAGAGCCTGTGTAGTCTGGACTCGGTGGTGTTCTCATTGTTATTACCACGCCTGTCGACGTCATCCCCTCCCCTCCTGCCAAAAAACACAACTCTCTGGCACGAGCGCGGGTCCCATACACAGAAGAAAGAGAGGAACAGCAACTGAGGCAAAAACAGATGACACTCGGACTAAGAGAAAACATTCTGCTTTTTAAGCCTCTTGGGGGGGGGAAAGTCAGCTCAAAGTAAAACAATTAAATTAAAAACAAGTCAGATAAAGAGGTTATCTCAACTTCACTTGGGTACCCTCTGCTGCAGTCACACACAAAAAATCAGTGATGGAAACTGACATTTGAATAGTTATGTGTCCCTGACGCATGGGGTTGGTGTTATTTGTGCCTGGGGCTGGGTGTAGCCGGCTGCTGCAGCACAAGTATGCAATAACAAAAAGCTAATGGACACATGCCCGGAGTGTGCTATCAGGTTGGCCCCATGTCACAGCATTGTCTCATGCACAAATGAAGACCATCAGTTACTACAACATCTGCCCTGTTCGGTATACATAGATATCACTTAGCAAAAACAGAAAACTGTCCATTTATTTATAAAAACTTTCATACGAGTTAACAATCCCTGCCTGTGTATTAATGCTAATCAAATTCTTATTTTGTACCCACATTAGAGCTTGTTCTCAAGGAAGTCTAACTTAACTGTTCCCAAATGCCAGCTCAACTTTATCCCCCCACATATACTGCAGCCTGGAGCTTTGTATGTGCGCGCTTGGTTGGTGTGAACTGCCTTTCTCACAAGGGCTAACGTCAAACAGACGCACAAGCAACCTCTCAGTAAATACTTCACATCATCAGAACAGAGGAAAAGAGGTTTCATTGGCTCAATTAGGTTAGACGCATGTTGTTAAACAGATGTTTTTGTACTTGACTGTCACGGCTAACCTTTGAGGAAAGCGGGCTAAGAGGACCTGGAGCAGCGCAGCCCGCTAAGGACACCCATATGAGCTGACTTTCCACTGCAGTGATTTCATCGGTAATGAGGCACTATAAGCTGCAGATGTTGTGTCAAACTCTCCAATAGCAACCATGGTAACAGGATGAACACACACAGAGGACCTTGCCCAAGGTGATCCAAACTCTCCTGTATGCGCTGACTGGGAGCCAAGTTAGCTGACGTCTCTCAGGCATTGTTAATACTATAGCTTAACCGAGGAAGTTGGACAATTCTGGCTGTTGCACTTTATAGATTAGAAACATATTTAGCTTTAAACATGCGATCCTTAAGTCTTTTAAGGATGGCTTCTTTTTATTTTGAAGTTGAAATTTCTGATTCTCTGACTTTACAGGATTTCCAAAAGCAGCAGAACAAAACAGTTTAAAGAAACGCTTCAGGGAGACCCCCGTGTACCACTGCAGTTCAAAGTCTTTCAATACGTTAAAAAAAGAAGAAAAAAAGAGGCTAAAGGAACATTTAAAAGTTTGTTAAAAGAGAGGATGTTTAACATGGCATGGATAACAAAGACAGGAAAACAGTGCAGAGCAGCTCAACATGTACAAATATCACTGTGTTCACAAACAACTGTGTTTATTAACTACAGCACAGCACTCAGTCAGAAGTCACTATCTGTTTGGTCACCAAATTAATCACCAACTGGCAATGATGATGCGGTAAAACAAGTCTTTCCAAAGAGAGATTCAAAGAGGGGAAACACGCTCATGTGATATCCCCAAGAATGTCTGTGAATAAATCTTCATCGTCTTTCCTCTTGCTTTCTCTCTCCTTTGGTTCTGTCTATAGTTTTCTCTCGTCCCCACCGGCTCCTGTCTCTCGGTGAATTAGGTGATGTAGATGCGATGGAAGTCGTTGGCTCCGAAGGCACAGTTGCACTTGGGGCACTTCCTCTGTCGTGTGTCGTAGCGCATTTTCAGGCATTCGTAGCAGAATACGTGGAAACACTTGGTGAGCACCGTCTCCTTGTCTCGTGTGTTGCAGCAGGGGCAGCGCAGCTTGGCCTGGTAGACGGAGAAATACATGGTACGTGAGCAAAACTACTGACTCGCCAACACTGTCATTACCTCTCTATCCATTGTACAGTTAACACTTGAGGGTGTAGCAAGTAAGATTCTTCATTTCCCCAAAGCCCTGAGTGACTACTTCTGTGGAGCTTTTGAGCTCACTTTCTGGCCTTTACTCATGAATGAAAAACCACCATTACCAGCCTATCGAGCCACTTAAAAAGAGCTAGTATTTTACATTGCAACATAATACGCAGTTACTAGACTGTTATGGTTATGTCAACATTCAGACCCAGATTGTGCCAGAAAGCTGTAGGCGTTTTTATTACTCTCTAGGCACTAACATATGTCGATCAAAGTCATATATTTCTCTGCACAAAAACAATGTTGTCTTTCTCACCTTGTACTGGTTGATCTCCTCCTGTAGGATCTCATCCGCATCAGAGTACACCTCCACCTTTTTCTGTTTCTCCAGCTTCCGCCTCAGCCTGGACAGATCCTCCTAGAAAAAAGCCATCAGGAGAAAGAAGACATTTGGTGTGAGTTTGGGAAAGAGTTTGAAGCCGTATCCCACCCTCTGAAAGCTGAAATACAACATACCTGTGCTCGTTTCAGGTTGCTGCTCTCCCTCTCCCGGGCCGTGCGATTCTCAGCCACGGAGACCTGGATCTCTTTAAGCTTGGCCTGCGTGTGCTCCAGCTGCACCTTCAGGTCCTCTGCCAGTTGGGCAGCCTCCACCGCCTGCAGGAGAGGAAGGAACCGGATACGCTCGATAAAAAAACACCTAATGATGAGATTCTGCGCTGAGCTGCAACACGGTGGTAGTGACCTCAAAAAAAAGCAACTTGGCATTCCGAGTTTATTAGTCGCGCTTTAACGTTAGAGGTTCAGTCATGTCCTAACTTAAACAAAGTAAAGATCTTTTTTCCTTTATTTACTGCAGATGTGTGTGTTCTCCCTCCCTGGGGGCCGTTCTCCGGAGCATACCATACGTTTTCAGATCCTCTTCAAAGCTTCCAGGCCAACACTGGTTTCACTTAAAAGTAAGCAGCCCCTTGTGTGTGCCTGCCGTTATGTTCTAGTTTTACCGTTACGGTTGATCCTATTTGTAAAAAAATTGAGATTTCAAGCAATGTACTTATGTAAGCGACAAGATGGCCTATTTAACAGTGCCCAACAGAAACTTGTCACATATGTAGGCACTGAACTTCTTCAAGAAATGAGGGAATAAAGATCGATGGGTGTTTCGTTTGCTCACAATGTAGCTCATTAATACAACGTTGGAAAGAAAAGGAAAATTCTTGGGATGTCACAACTTTTCACGAGCACCTAGACACACCAAAATGATGGAAGTCCGACTTTTGGCACATGCTTTTATCCAGATCCTCTGATAATGCTGCCCAGAGTTTATATTAGGAACATCTGGCAGCAATTGAATCATCCAGTAATTAGCTACAGAACCGACCGAGGGTGACAGATCTCTCTCCTCACCTTCCTCTTGTTGAGTTCTAGTGCTTGTGTCCGGACAGTCAGCTCTTTCTCCAGAGCGGCGAGTGTGCTCTGGAGGACGCCCTCTTTTTCTTCCAGCTTCTGCACCACCAGCAGCTGGGCGTCCACCTGGAGAGGGACAGCCACATTAACAGTTAGTATTCCAGCGCACTGACATAATAAATAAAAGCCATCAACACCGCATTATCAAGGTATAGAAGTTGACATGTCACCTGGGTTTTGAAAGTGAGGACTTGGTCAGCCAACTCCTCCTTCTCCTCCTTCAGCAGCTTGTAGATCTGGTTGGATTTGATTCGCTCGCTCATCAGCTTGAAATTGGCGTCGTCCTTCTCCCGTAACTGCTGCAGCAGCCGGCTGTTCTGCTCCTGCATGTCCTCGAAGGCCTGGCCGGTCACATCCATCTCGCTCAGCAGGGCTTCCTCCTCCTCAAGAGACACAGGTGTCGGGGATCAAAAACAACGAATAGCCTTTGACAGACAATGACACTGCTTCTGGATTCCAAGATAGCAGCATTGTTGATGTGAAGAAACCCACACATGCAATGATGTTCAATTTGAGTGTGCTCTCACCACATTACCTGATGTAATTACACCTGGTTTGATTAGTGTGTAACAAACGTAGCTATAAATTGTATATTGCCGCATGTGCTTCATTCTGGTTCAAACTGCTCACTAACAAGCCAACTAGGGCTTATAAACCAGAGCCATATGAACTCAAAAGTAGCTTGTTTATTGGATCGTTTTTATTGGATCGTCTCCCTGCCAGGTTCAATTCTGGCAGCCAGGAACTTAGAGGAGCTAATCAAACGCATCTGAGCCCAAAATGGTCAAGTTAAGAGTAATTTAACTTAATAACAGATAAGAAAGTAAAGAGCTGAATAAAACCAGCATCAGTCCAAACTGTGTTTTGCCTTCTGTTAATTAGGTTCTGCTAGACCTCCCAAGTGTAAGGACCGGCAGGCATTCAGTACTCAACATCTGTCTGCTTTATGCTCTTAAAATGCAGTGGAAAAACAGTCGTACATCTCAAAACATGGTTATAATACACATTAACATTATGGTGTCATTTCCTGTGTTTGATGTAATAACAGCATCACTGTTAATGGAAAGTGTTCTGCAAATTGTGGGTGGTCTTAGTGGAGTTACTGACTTAGTTTGCAACATAAAAAAGTAAATGCTAAAGAGTCTCTAGGTGCAGATAATATGATTCAATATTAACTAATAAGCCTCTAAGACTAAGCTTATTTCACAGAGCGCTAAGGTCAACAGTTGACTGAATGTCATCGTGACGGAATTACATTATCTAATGTGGGTGTATCCACTATCCACGCAACTCGATTTTCAGAATTATGATGACATAACTTAACCAACATCTAACCCCAGGCAGTAAATGTTATATATATATATTCAATCTTGTGCTAGTCTCAGCTCTAGCTGTCTGAATTACTAAGGAAAATCTAGTAGAGCGTTTCCACATTTACAAAAGAGCAAAGCCAAGTAAGTGAGCGCAGATTTGATGGTGTTTTACCTCAAATTCCTCAGAATGGCTCACCCAAATTTAAGTTGTTGCATTTTTTATATATTTTTCTCAAAATGGGTAAATCCTCATTTCCCAGCACCTCCCTCCTTCTCTGGTGTAGCAGATTCAGACAGGAGTTTAAATGTGTTTGTGCAAGATTACGACATCTTTAAGTCGCTTTTAAGAGAGATCAACAATTATAAAATGTACTCAGTCTACGTTAATAATTGTTTATTAAATACAACTACAACGATACTGACACGATTGAAAGCACAGAACAAGCATTTCTGAATTGTCAGCCTGTTTTCTGCAAGAGCGGTGACACTTTTAACAGGAAGTTAAAAAAAAATGTTTAGGGGTTTTTGTTGTGCAAGGTAAAATAAATATGGAACGAGCTTTAAAAAACGATGTTATCAGAACCAATAAAGAAAGACATACACCGTCAAAACTATAATGCGTTTTGGGTGGGATATTGTATAAATAAAGGGTTCTGAAAATGATTCTAGCAGATGTTCCTGTGAGGACAAACTAGCGTGGATTAAGGGAAAGTTTCTTCCTTTTTCAGGCCACACCGTCAGCTTTCAATTCCTCTTCTGTCAACTAAGATTAGGAGACCTTCTTTCTTAGCATAATGTGAAACTCATTTTACTACTTTTATTCTTAATACGACGGTTTGTTTATTCATATCTGGAGCAGTAAGGAATCTTTCAATATGACGGGATTTATGATTCATGTGTCGTTTCTTTATGGTATGAGTGGTATATTCAGATGTATATATTGCTCATATTGCAGCTCTACCTCATGAGCAATCTACATTAAATAAGCGGACAGGGTTTCATTTTTCTCAAGCGTTTGTACACATCCATTTGCTGTTATGACCAACTGTAAAATGTTATACATGTGTATAGGCTACCTTTAAATAATTTTAAGTAAAAGCAGATGGTTACACAATACTGGAAAATGTATAAATATGAATTTGTATAGAGGATGTGTCCGTTCCCCTGTTAAAGCATATGTGTACTTGGTAGACTCAAATGCTTTGCCTGCACTCACATGGGCGGATATGCTTAATAGGA
This sequence comes from Hyperoplus lanceolatus, assembly GCA_026929865.2. Lineage (NCBI taxonomy): Eukaryota > Metazoa > Chordata > Actinopteri > Uranoscopiformes > Ammodytidae > Hyperoplus > Hyperoplus lanceolatus. The sequence goes on along the minus strand of CM049411.1, from coordinate 17,229,399 downwards.
TGAACACACACTGATACAGTACCTGCTTGGTGGCAGCCAGTTTCTTCTGCAGATGCTCAATAGTCTCCTCTGCCACTCGGATCTTCCTGAGAGCATCTTCATCGGCCAGCTTCTTGCTTTCCTTTCTCTCCCTCTCTTCCAGCTCTCGCACTCGCATCCTCAACTCATCCACCTGGGCAGTTTGAGATGGGGGTTGGGAATTTTTATTTAAGTGATACTTCTGTCTAACTATGTATTTACTAGCAACGAAAGAAGAGATTTCTTGTTACACGCAAAAGAGAAATGTGCAAAGAGTATGACAGAAGGACAACACACCAAAGAACAGACCTCTGCTTTAGATTTACGTTCGGCTGCCATTAGCTGCACTTTGTCTCTCTGCTCCTTTGGAGCCGACTTATACATGTCCAACAAGAGCTTCATCTCTTTCTGAGACTCCTGGGCTTTCCTGGTGGGTTCAAGGAGACAGAGGTTACATTAACATTAGCAATCCCATCATTAGTTGAGTGCTTCCAAGTGTGCACACATTTTCTAAATTACATAGAGTACAAGACTTGTTTGCAGTCAGTGGTGTAATCCATGAATGCATTGTACATGACTTCATCTTTGTTTTATAGCGAGTGGGATGAAAATATGACATTGTGTGACAAACAATATTCTACAGCAAATGTAAAGCTCATATTCTTTATTTTAAGTGAAAGTGGATTGTAGTAAAAAAAAGGGGGGGGGCTTACTTGAGTTCTACTCTGAGCATCTTCAGTGTATCCGAATCCTTCCTCTTCAGCTCATCGCTGCGCTGCCTCTCTCTCTCGCGCTCCCTCTCTCGTTCTCTCTCCACCTCCCTCTCCCTCTCTCTGTCCCGGGCCCTTTGTCTTTCCAGTTCCTTCCTCCTCTCCTCTTCCTCTTCCTGGTCCTCGTCTTCCTCCTTCTTCACGTCCATGCTGTCGCTCGTCGTCTCCTCTAGAATCACAACTCCCGTGTCTCCACTTTGACAACGCAACTGTAAATAAAAGCAAAAACCATTCTCAAAAATGATTACTCAAAATGAATAAAGTTGAACAGCTGAGGGGAAATGTATCACTACTAATATTTTAGTTTAGCTCAGAACAGGCCTGTGCAGGGGTTGACATAAAGGTTTCAAAGGCACTTGCCCATAGGGCAAGTACAGGTAATGTTTTACTTGCCCGAATGTCGTGTTCACTTGCCCAAAAAAAAAAAAAAAAAAAAAATGTTAAACAATGATATATATACTCAACAAAAATATAAACACAACACTTTTGTTTTTGCTCCCATTTTTCATGAGATGGACTTAAAGATCTAAAATTCATTCCAGATACACAATTGTACCATTTCTCTCAAACATTGTTCACAAATCTGTCTAAATGTGTGATAGTGAGCACTTCTGCTTAGCTGAGATAATCCATCCCACCTCACAGGTGTGCCACATCAAGATGCTGATCTGACATCATGATTAGTGCACAGGTGTGCCTTAGACTGTCCACAATAAAAGGCCACTCTGAAATGTGCATTTTTTTGCTTTATTGGGGGTCTGGGGACTCAGAACCAGTCAGTATCTGGTGTGACCACCATTTGCCTCATGCACATCTTCTTCGCATCGAGTTTATCAGATTGTCAATTGTGGCCTGTGGAATGTTGTTCCACTCCTCTTCAATGGCTGTGCGAAGTTGCTGGAGATGGCTTATGGTGGAGAAATGAACATTCAATGCACGAGCAACAGATCTGGTTGACATTCCTGCTGTCAGCATGCCAATTGCACGCTCCCTCAATGCTTGTGGCATCTGTGGCATTTTGCTGTGAGACAAAACTGCACATTTCAGGGTGGCCTTTTATTGTGGACAGTCTAAAGCACACCTGTGCACTAATCATGATGTCAGATCAGCATCTTGATGTGGCACACCTGTGAGGTGGGATGGATTATCTCAGCAAAGCAGAAGTGCTCACTATCACACATTTAGACAGATTTGTGAACAATGTTTGAGAGAAATGGTACAATTGTGTATCTGGAATGAATTTTAGATCTTTAAGTCCATCTCATGAAAAACGGGAGCAAAAACTAAAGTGTTGCGTTTATATTTTTGTTGAGTGTATATATATAGGCTAATTAAATTATACATTTTAGCGAACCTTATCTCTTAAATGCAAACACTGCTTACTTGTCTCATCCTGACCACATACAACCAACAACAATTCATATAAGCCTAGATATCGTGACATCACATACAGCCAAGAGCTTGCTCCTGCTGCAGCATCGTGAAAGGGCCTCTTTTGCCATGCACCTGGCCTGGTTTTGGGGGTCTCAGAAAACTCAGTCTAGCTCAGGGTCAAGCTGAATGTTAGCTTCCACACATATGTGTTCAGAAAAATGTAACTTATTTTACTTATTTAAAACGGTCACATTGTGCCAAAAAGTGATTAAAGTCCACCATGTTAAAGCTATTGCCCAGTTATACTGTAAGTAGGGAGGGGAATCATTAATTTCTTTTCATATTGATACCATTATAAAGACTCCACAATCCAAATCTTTATCGATATTTTTCTATTATTCTGTTAAAAAGAGAACTGGTATTATTGGTACTGGTACTTTAATTGCTTATAAGATGAGCAGAGCTAAGGATAGGACTTTAAACTGGTCATAATTCCATATTTAGGCCTACTATTTATTTTATATTGCTGGGAAGACAAGTTTTTCACCCAAACTGTATTATTCAAGCTTCTTGCGAAAAACTAAAATTTCTTTTTTTCTTGATGTTACATTTGAACACATCATGATGTAATTTTATTGACCTGTGCCTAATAATCATGTTACTGAGCCGACCTGAACACATCACATTTTGCGGACCAGTGATGGAATAATACGCTGAAGTAGGTCTAATTAGTTGAAGATGACCCGACTCTACTCGATATTTAAATTGACATCATGTGACCTACTGGACTCCATAGCGGTATCGATAAGCTCAAACGTTTTTGATTTCTGGGTTTTGAAAATAGCGGAACCAGGTCCGTAGCCTAATAGAGCCGGCTTTCGGAACGTAGACAGCGAAACTACACGCACACAGGCTGTTGTGTGTGTGTGTGTGTGTGTGAGATAGAGTGCGAGAGAGAGAACATGCTGGCTGCTGCGCGCAGCTGCTCAATTGCAAATATAGCCAATCTATTTTGTGTGAGTTAGCGGGAAAACAATTGTTTTGCAGACTCTAAAAGACATGAATAAATAGCCTAGCCTACTGACAATCCCTCTAAAATCCACTTGCCCGTTCGGGCAACTAAAAAGCAATCTCAACTTGCCCAAACATTATTTTCAATTGCCCCGGGCAAGCGAGCAACTGTTAGTGTCAACCCCTGCTGTGAATGTCACACAGTAACCATTTGTTGGTAAACCACATCATCTACCTTATTGATCTCCATCTGTGTTTCCCGCAACTTCCTCTTAAAGCGCTGCACATCACCTTTCAACTGCAGGTTGTGGTTCTGAAGGCTGCTAATTAAGTGTCGCATCTCCCTGTTAATTGGTCCTGAGAGAGCAGAGAAAAGGAATGAAAGCTAGACAGAGCGCAGTCAACCTGTGGTTTGGGTAAGAGTCATTCAACTATCGCTGGTGATAAATGGGCTCAACTGTACAGGCACAGGAGTGACATCACCATACAAAAGATACACTATTCCTGCAGTGAGAATATATGTAACAGATGATAAAAATGTCTTACTTACACTTTGAGTATTATCCTCAAATTGCCACAATTTACTAAAATGAGTTAACAAAATACATGAATAGCTTTTAACAGACTTATATCATAAAGTACATACTAATTTCCGAAACTGTGATTTCCTTTCCCTATTCAAAGACTTCTAGATGTGAGGCATGTGTTTTTTAAGGTACCTGCTTGCTCATTGGCAGCCAGGTTCTGCTCAAACTCGATGCGCAGCATTTCATACTCCTTGCGCACCTGGGCCAGAGTGTCCTCTAGCTGGATGACCTCAGTCCGCAGCTTCTTCTGAAGGGACAGCTCATCACTCTGAACAGTTGAAAACAGTAAGACATTGTTGACCATATTGCCAAGAAGTGCTCATGATACACACATCCAGGTTTAAGCTACTTGGACAACCAGTCAGGATGCAGTAGGGAATAATATTAGGGGCTTTGACATTTTTTCTGATGAATAGCTGTTATTTTTATCTTTGAAGCTTACCTCCATGTGCTCAATCTGCCGGAGGTGGGCGTTCTTGGCGGTGAGCAGCAGGGCCCGTGCCTCATCTAGCTGGGTTTTCACACCCAGAGACTCATTATACAACAGGGAGAATTGGGACTGCAAACATTTGTAATCTAGAGTCTCCTTCACAACGTCTTCTGGAATATTCCTTAAGTCCATCTGGAAAATCAGGAGATGACAGCAAAGGCTAAGCATACAGGCATAAAACTGTACCAGCTATGGACTTAAATAATGACTCGCCTCAAAAACATGAAGTAGCTTCTTGAAAACCAGGTGCAGCGCTATCAATGCCTCCAATCTAACAAGCAGAGATCTTTACCTTGAGCTTCTCGCTCTCCCTGACAGCCTCCTGGAGCTCCGCCTGCAGTTTCTCCAACTCTGCCATGCGGCTATTGGCCAATTCCTGGTTGTGCTCCAACTCTGCATTTAGACTCTCAAACTAAGATAAAAACAAAGACAATGGGTTACAAACTAGCACTGGAGAAACAAATAAATAGGCACGTCACAGAAAATTAACAGCAACTATTAACTACGAATGATCACCTTCTGGATATTCAGAGTAATCTGGCCTCCAGTTAGTCCACCTGAGCCTCCGGTGCTGTAACCAGACTTTAGCTGCAGATGGCAAATGCAATATACAAATTTAAAAAACACAACAAACAAGACAGAAAAACAACAGCACACAGCACAAATTCGATGACATCACTCAGACAGTATTTCCTTCATGTTCGGATAGCTAATGCAAATAAAATTACTCCATCAATGCACACAGGGACAGAGCGATATGCATCAATAAGAGCAGCTGGCTTGACACACATGATGCTTACAGCTGTATCACTGTCAACTCATGTATACGTTATAAACAACAGCATGAGCCAACGCCTCTTTGATAGATAAAGAGCACATAAATAAACACACTTTAGCAAAAGGAACAGATAAACAAGTGGCACACAGAACATTTCAAACAAACACACCTGCTCCATGGCCTCTGCTAGATGTTTGTTGAGCTTTTGTTCCCTGTTGCGGAGTTTCTCAATGTCCCACTGCAGGTCCTCCACCGTCGTCTCCATCTCTGACACTTTTGTTTCAGAGCTGGTCACCTTGTCCACTAACTCATTGTACTGCAATTAGGCCAAAGACATAAGAACAGCTGTGTCATCTGCGACAAGTATACACAACAAGCAATGGCTACCTAAACACACGTTTTTATTTAAAGATTGTTTTTTTGTTTTTGTTGTAATTTTTTATATATTAGACAGTATTTAGAGAAAGAGATAAATGAAAAGCAGAGAACCTGGGCTGGACTCGAACCTGGGTCCGCTGCAACGAGGACCGAGCCTCATGTGCAGCCACAAAAGTTTTATTTGAAATAAAATATTTAAACTATTTCTGACACACTGGCAAAGCCACACACAAGCAGATGCCCAGAAACATTGCAACTGGCTTTGTACCTCCATGGACATCTTGTGGTGACGACCCTGCAGGAGAGTAGCCAGGTCTCGCAGACGGCCGTTCTCCTCCAGCAGAGTGTGGTTCACTTTGATGATTTCAGACTGTCTATCGTCCTCACAGTCTGTGAATAAAGGTTAAGATAGTGGTGCCAAATTAGAGGGGCACCAACAGGTGTCAAAAAAACAAAACACTGCTAACATTTATGTAAACCAACTCCAATGTTAAATGAACCCCAACTAATAGCAGGTACTTCTTTTTGATGCAGGATAAAAAAGGTGTCCCTCTTTCTTACTATTAATTTTGTAATGTTTGTTTGTCATTGGCTTATCATATATGAATGTGACAGTGTCTACACAGTTACCTGCAGCCTTGACCTGCTTGCACATGTTGTCGATGCGGCTGTGCAGCCTGTCAAAGACACACACCAAGCAGGAGATGGCTTCCTTGCTGAACTGCATGCGGTCCTGGAGGTGCAGTGTAAGTTCCTCCTCACTGCTGTGCTCCAGTGTGGCTAGATAACCCTTGGCATTCTCACTTAGGGGAGGGGGAGGAGATGCATCTGAACAAAGGAGGAGGTTGGTTAAAATTGGCAGAGCAGGTAATAATTAGGATCTAAAGCACCTAATTTCTGGCTAATATGGAAGGCAAATACAGACAGAAAGGTATGCATTGTATACAATAGCATGAATTTCTACAAGCTCTATGGCAGAAGAGTATACTTGAAATGAAAGCTAAAGATTCAGTAATAGATTCAGGTTCAGTAGTTGTTAATAAGTTTAACAACAGGGGTCACTCTGAGTGAAGTGAATACACATATAATCACCTTTGTCAAGTTATGACGCTATCATACAAATTATTGGCATTTTGGGGCACATACATGCTTTTTCATTTACATCTTAGGTATAAGCAATAAAATTATCTATGGTGTGTTTATAGAAAAGTCAGACAAGTTAGCAATAACAGTAAACAATAGAATCAACAGAATAGAGACAGGCTTTCAAGTTAAAGATTGATGGGGAACTGATATTGTAGAAATAAAATACCCTTTAAAAACGTTCATCCAACTACTCTTTATGCAATTCAAGAGAGCAAATTAGTCATAGCAGCCTATACATGCAGACAGTGACTATGTTTAAATGCACAGCACATTCTGATTAATATCCATATTATGGTTAAGACAATAGTCCAAATAATGTTTACATGTGCAGCAACTACGGGAATATTCACGTTTAAATGTCAATCTGCATATTCTGACTAAACCAGCAACTTACACTAGTAGCGGTAGAAGCGCTATGATGTCAGACGTAAGCGGGTTATTTTCCGGCAATAATTCCAGTCCCATCCAAGGATAATGAACACTCTTTATGTCATTAACATTGCCTTGTATTTTTTTGTCAGCCAAAAATGACACCTCTTCTTTTAAGGGAGGTTTACACGTGCTAGTTTAATAGCCGTAAACCAGGCCATGTGCCGCAAACTGCATCAAACGCCGAAAAATGCACCAAACAACTCCTGAATACTCCTGGTACTTATCGATATACTGCTTCACTTTTAAAACGTAGTCAGTGAGAATTTCCAGAGATGAGTTTAGTAAGGAAAAATAACTGCATACCTGTTGTTGAGTCCTGTGGCGGCTCTGTGGGCGTCAACAACTCCTCTGAGCCAGGAGGAGGAGGGGGCTGCGGTGGCTCATCCTTACGATCTTCCTGCTGCTGCTCTGCCGTCTCCCCCTCATTCTGGGAGTCAGGGAGCGGAGGTGGAGGCACAGCCGAAGTCAGCAAGGACAGACTGACACTGTCTTCATCCATCGGTGTGGGCTCAGGGAAAGGGGCTGAGGGTGGGGCAGGGGTAGATGTCACGTGTGGCTCAATGCGTTTCCGTAGAATGTGCACGTTCTCTTCCAACTGCAGATCAGAAAGAGACACAAGGATTCAAATGCAGAGTTAATCCTCTGGAAAAAAATTATCACTAGTGGTACATTTTTTGGAGAACAAAAAAAAAGACTTTTTGACTACCATTGCAGCGGTACAACCACAGGTTGAGCCCATTGCAAAACTCTGCTAATTTTATACGTTTACATGCACAGAAAAAACCATAAAACCAATATTACTGTAGATGATCAAGTTAATGCAGACGATTGGGTCATTTAACATGTGTTGCATTTGTTGTTAAACGCCTGGTGGCTTAGACATTTCTGAATTTCCAAGGTTATAAGGGTGTAATTAAATGTGTAGAAGTACCTGCGACCAGTAGCGGTTGACAATCAGCAGGGTGGTGTCATCGGTGGCCTGCCTCTTCTCCAGCTTCTCAATTTTTTCCCGTAACTCGTCTTCCATCGTCTGCCTCTGCTCCAAGCGCTCACACAGCTTTTTATTCTTAAACTGGAGGACCTTCATGTCCATTTCCTCCTGTACAGAACAAACACAGACAACAAGGAGAAGGAATGTATAAAATCCTGGAAATTATTAAGGGAACAAATATAAGTAACAACGTTAATTGTTGTTATGGTAGTAGTAATAGTAAATGAGATTGACAAATGGGGTGTTGGGAGTGAAGCCCAAAAAATTTACCGTTGAGGAGACCCCAGCTATGCGTATGGGCTCAATTAGAGTGGTGGTGGTCTTCTCCTCTTTCTTGTTTTTCTTCTCAGGTGGACCAGGGGGGCTATCCCCTCCTGAGGGACGCTTCCCTCCCCCAGCACCCGACATATTTCCTTCCCCTGCGAGAGATCAAACACAACATGAGATATTTTCGTTTATATATCTTTAAGAAAGGCCGGATCAGTTTGCATGCTGAGAAGTCATTCATTTGATGACAGCTAGCCACGGCGTTAGCTTACAAGCACAGGGCCACTGACTCGGAATTCAGTTATTCTGTTGTTTTTGTTGAAATACGTGTCCCAGAACAGCTATGCTGTCTATTATAGTACACGCCACTGCCTGAAAAGCTACGAACAATTTCTAATTTGGCATTTTCGATAGATTTAACGAACATTAGCAAGCTAGCTTCCGCTAACTATGCTAATGCTAGCGTTAATTCTCTGAACGGCGCTCTTTGTCCAGCGTATTTAATGACTGGTGGTCTGCACATTTAAACACCGGTCCTCACTACACGCGTATGATATGTATTTAAAGAAACTAACCATGCATATATATGTATACAGCGTTTTCTGATTAATAGTAACATTACAAACCTGCACAAGGAGCGACTGAAAATGTAACTCAGGGCATCCGGAGAAGCTACAGGAAATGACGACAATTTACCTCCGCAGAGTAAAAAAAAAGTTTTAAGATATTATTAAAAAATAAACAATAGACTAACAACACAAATTGTATAATTTTCCTGAAAATATATTTGCTCGGAATTAATCGAATGCCTCTAAAATAATCCTGACAATATTATATTATTAAATCAACCACAATGCAGTCTTCCCCCCAGCCTCGTGGGGGCAGAACTGCCACGCTCCCCGGCTACAGGATGTTTCGAGGAATGTGACCAGAATGTAAACAGTGCTCACACAGGTGCTAGCTAACGGTGGTTCACACTATCGGTAACTTGGTCTTTTATTAACACAGTTGCCGGCCGCTGAATCGCACAAAGTTATGACCTCGCGATGGATTCCCAGAGCTGAGATGGCACTATTTTATTGATTCCTCTCCCTCGTGTTGTCTGGGTGCATACATGGTGAGCGGCTTCCCCTTTACGGTCAGTGAACTTGTTGCTGTAGCCAAGGCCAACAACATCGAAGTGACAGCCAGCTAGCTGTCGTAATGGAACAAGGGCACTTGATAACAGCAGAGAAGAGGGGAATGTGCATGTGCCAGGAACATCTCAATTATGTCCTGCTAACTACGATTATCTAAAGAAATATATTGCACTTCCTTGTCACAGTTTAGCACAGTTGTTCCCGTTACACTTACATAATGCACCACTTTTAAAATGTGAAATAAGTGACATTACAGTTTGTTTTTGTTATAGATTAATATTCTGTCACGATGACAAAAGACATCGTTATTGGAGATGAATTACCAGACTGGGTGGGGGCCAAGGAGTTTTACCAGAAGTATGATCCCAAAGAGGTGATTGGCAGGTGAGTTCAACAGAGTAACCGAAACAGTAACGACACTTGTTCATTCCTTATGGAAAAACAATACAAAACAAAAACACGCTGTCTTCTACATCAATTGTATCTCAGGGGGGTAAGCAGCGTGGTGCGAAGGTGTGTGCACAGACACACGGGTCAGGAGCTGGCAGTGAAGATCATCGAGATCACAGCGGAGAAGATGACCGTGCAGCAGCTGGATGAGGTGAAATCCTCTACGCTCAAGGAGATCCATGTTCTCAACATGGTCAGGGGACACTCCTCAATCAGTATGTTGGAAATCCTGCTCTCTCAGACTGCAAGATACTCTCATTTGTTCTGCTCTTGGAGAGTGTTGAAAAAAATCGTTGTTGTGTTCTGTTCCATTTAGTTACTCTCCTTGATTCCTATGAGTCCATAACCTTCATATTTCTGGTGTTTGACCTGTGAGTATTACAGCTAAAAATAACAAATGCAATGGTCTTTATAAAATGTGAAAGTTAATAGCCAGGTAAGGTAATACTAATCACTGGGATGGTATCTATCTCTTGTTTTCCGTTTTACAGCATGAAGCGGGGAGAGCTGTTTGACTACCTCACAGAAAAAGTTACACTGAGTGAGAAGGAGACCAGGTGAGCTAGCTCAACCCCATCGGCTCATTTAATGTGGCAGCATGTTAAATCCATTCAGAGTTCATGTAGACCTAAACCTATTACAGGTTTATAAGCGTTTTTCTGCATGTTTAAGCCACATGTGGGATAAATAACTTAAAAAGTAACTCTTTGCTGTGATTGGATAGCCAGCTCTGTTGATTTTGTAATGGCATTAAAAATAATTACAACTTATAGCCACATGGTAAAGACACCTTGTAAAGTTATTGTATTTAAAAAAAAACCCATTGCTCTGCAGGAGTATGGTGCGAGCTCTGCTGGAGGCCGTGCAGTACCTCCACTCCCTCAACATCGTCCACCGAGACTTGAAACCCGAGAACATTCTCCTGGATGATCAGGGACACCTCAAACTGTCCGACTTTGGTTTCTCAGTGCAGCTGCAACCCGGAGAGAAACTGAGAGGTACTATACTCCAAAATGTAACATAGGGCTGAACATCAGTGTTGATGTTTTGTTTACATAGGTAAGATCATTAGTATATAGATGGAGGTTAGAATTATCTGTTTTGTCCTTTGTTCTAACCAGAGCTCTGTGGGACTCCTGGTTATTTGGCCCCCGAAATATTGAAATGTTCAATGGATGAAATGCACCCAGGCTACGGCAAAGAGGTCGATCTGTATGTTTTACCATTTTGTCAGTAACATCCATACTGAAATAACATTTATGTCAGTGCACATTTACAAATCATGATCGCGAGAGTTGTCATGAATTTTGTACGTCTAATTCTTGTCCACTTGGTTTGATGCCTTTTTTTTTAAAGCTGGGCATGTGGAGTGATCCTTTTCACCTTGCTGGCCGGCTCACCGCCGTTCTGGCATCGCAAACAGATGCTGATGCTGAGGATGATCATGGAGGGTCGCTATAAATTCAGCTCCCCAGAGTGGGATGACCGGTCTGACACTGTGAAGGATCTGGTAAGACTGATAAACATTAGAGTTTGAATCTACTGTAATTAAAGTTGCACAATGTAACTTTGGGTGTGTCAGAGAAGTGAACATTTTCTAAGGTATATTGTCATATCTGAATAAACACACTTTCTTCAAAGGAAAATTGGATCCATGCAACACTGAAGTTACAAAGCTACCTGAAAAGTTACTGTTGAATTAACAGAAGCAGGGCCACCAGTTTTTGATTACAAACATATTCACGTTGGGTTCCAGGTGCCTCAAAATAATTTTGTTTTGATTTATGATTAAAGAATGAATCAATACTAAGAATTACATGTAGAGTAAGTATTTTTTGCAACATAACTGCAGACTCTGCAAATGTTAACAAATCCCCCTCCCTTAAAACTGTAAAGTGGGGGGGGCTGTGGCGAAGTGGATAGGGTGGTGGAGCCGCAACTACAGGGTCGGTGGTTTGATCCCCTGTCTCCCTGCCACATGTCCAAATGTCCCTGAGCAAGACACTGAACCCTAAATGTCTCCTGATAGTTAGCTAGTTGAATGTGTGCTTCAGTTGTAAGTTGCGTTGGATAAAAGCGTCTGCTAAATGACATGTAAAGTAATGTAATGTAAAGTGCACCTTCAATACCTTTTTTTCCTCTTTCTTTTTAACAAAACCGTAAAGCTATTTTCAATCGTTGTGCTTGGGCTGCTCAGATAACCAGACTACTGGTGGTGGAGCCAGCTACACGTCTGACTGCCGAGCAAGCCTTAGCACATCCTTTCTTCAGACTGTACCAGAAGGAGGAAGTGCGGCTCTTCAGTCCCAGAAAAACATTCAGGGTGAGTCACCGCGTCCACTTAGTTTTTTAAATGAAGGCTGATATAAAATGTTGATTCTTGAACAAAGAGCGTCTGTTCAGCGGTATGTGATGAAGCGGCCATTCTCCTTTGCTCTCCCGTTTTGCCTCCTCAGGTACTGATCGTCAGTGTGTTGGCCTGTATCAGGATGTACAGCCGCTACCGCAGGGCTCGGCCGCTGACTCGGGAGGTGCTGGCCAGAGATCCTTATTCCTTCCGTGGTGTGCGCAAGCTCATCGATGGCTGCGCCTTCCGCATCTACGGGCACTGGGTGAAGAAAGGGGAGCAGCAGAACCGAGCCGCCCTCTTCCAGAACACGGCTAAGATAATGCTGCTGGACCTCGAGGACTTTGAAACATAAACCACCAACCTCATTCCTGATCCTGACCACACTCATCTTGCTTTTTAAACATTTCGCATGTGCCGTCATGTCAGTGTTTGTCTTTTCGCATTACTTTGTTTAAATTTCCAGGCCCCTGGACGTTTGTATGCCTTAACGCACATATTGGTTCTGAAAGTTAAAGATAAGAATGCACAACTTAATATTCCTTGTCTGACCTTTTAAAGTTTGTGGCTATTTGAAACTCATCTTGTCATGTCATCATGTTTGCAGTGTCACTCTGCTCTATTATAGAGGACACATAGCACAATCATTTGATAAAACAACGCATACACGTACATTTGTATATTTCGGATTTAACTCTTGGATCGTCAGTCAACTGTTGTATTTATATACACTTTGTGGCTGAGCTGAGCATTAAAGCACTGTGATTATTAATTAAAAGATAGTATATATACATATTGTAACAAGGCTAAGACTTCCATATTCCAATGTTACAAATCAGTACTGCAGGATGTGGAACATTAAAGTACAATATTTTGGGAGTGTTTTTGGTCGGGAATACTGAAGCTGTGAGGCATGCAAACATTCCTTAGTAGGAAACTCATTCACGCTAGCTGTTTGTGACTGTTTATCCTATTAAAACAAACCAACACCATTCCCTACTACCTAGTTCATTCTTTAGTTTAATAAGTTGCACCTAAACCTAAAGTGTCTATCTGAGATATGTACAGGAACTATACAACTGCAGATAAACATTGTACTGTATAATAAAAAACTAAAAGGTTCACTTTCAATAAAACTAATGTTTGAACTATCCCATTTTGTGCGAGTGCTTTATTTTTTCATCAACAAACTGGCTGTTTGAAATGAAGGAAAAGGAATGGACTATCATCCATTATTTTTTGGCCTTGTTGTTGGGCTGTGTAGACTCCTGTGCACTGTTGTGCTGATCTGCAATAATTTTCATTTGCTTATCGAGATGTCCGGACACAACCATCATCTGCTCTCTGACCTCTTTCTCTATCAGCGCCTTCAGCTCTGGTTTTGAACCTGAAAATAAAGGAATGAGACAGTTACGACACACCATTCAGGGTGACTTCAAAGGTAATTTCAGAACAGTCCCTTATGATTTGTGAACCTACCGAGTGAGGCTCTTTCTGAAGCTTCCTGTGTTTGAGGAGTCCTGCCTGCCTTTGCTTCTGCTTCTTTTTTCGGGACATTTTCAACACCTGGTGCAAGAAAAGTTCTTTAAAGTATTAATCACCTCTATTATATTAACAATATTCTATTCTCCATGCAACACAACATGAAATCGAACACATTTTCCGAGTGCCATGAGGTTTAGGTTTTAGTTGTGAAAGTGAAGGTAATATTTCCCACTTTATAGTTTCTTAACTTTCACTTGCTCAGTTTTGTTGGTCACGAAAATGCTTTAAACCATTTCCATGCTCCATTTCCAAGAACTTTAGGGATGCTAAAACTGATGATGCCCTGTTATTATTACCTGGATCAGAACACTCCATGGTTGGTTCATCCTGGTCTGGGATCCCAGAGTAAGTCAAAGACAAATCAAGTTTTAGCTGTGTATAAAAATAAAAACAGTTACAAGATCGTTATTCTCTCCAGTTATACTTTTACAGGACTCAAATCTAAGTATAATAAATAAAAAAAAGAATGATAAAAGAACTTGCTTGGAACTTATTTGCACTATTCTTACCTGTGGAGTGAAAATATATTTGTAGAGTTTGTAGTGTCTCACATAGCTGTTGTGGATGTATTTTAAGATGCAGCGCACCTCCTCTAAGCCGAAGAGGTTGATACTAAAGGGAGGCCGCTGTAGCAGGCAAACACAGCTATGAATATGCATGGATGTTAAAGTTATATTTTGGAATTAAAGAGAAAAAAATACTTTTGTTTTACAGACCCTGACTGAGTGACACAGAAGTAGCTCCTTGCAGTATTTGAAACAATGTTCAATATTGTTGAGTGGAGTCTCTGCGAAAAAGGAGACATCCCGCATAAAGTTAGAGAACAATTATATTAATTATCTAGACATAATAATAAAATAATGATAATTATAATAAACTAGAATATTTTCCCAGCCGCAGAGACAGTCAGTAATGGTGATGCAATGACCATTGACCATTAAATGAGTCATGACCTTGAGTCAGATAATGATTTTTTTAGGAGGCTTGAGATTAGCCATTTAAATATGTTAAAATTCAACATAGGCTATACATTGATTATATTCAATATCTTAGTATATACACATTATGTGTAGTGTAAATATACTTTGTCAGCAATCATTCATGTTATAAACCATGACTAATAATACTAATAATGTGACTTCACTTACCTATGTTAGCCTCATGGACAGACTTCACAATGGACAAGAGAGCTGAAGTTTGTTCCTTTTTGAAGCTGTGCTCTCTGCAAAAAAGCACAGTCTGGATGTACAACTCTAGCAGAACTCCTCTTTTTGGTTCAGGGATGTCAACTCCAAACACACTGCACAGAGCACTGTCATGGGAGAGAAGAAGAGCAACTATGAGAAAATATGTCATTACTGTGTGTGTGTGTGTGTGTGTGTGTGTGTGTGTGTGTGTGTGTGTGTGTGTGTGTGTGTGTGTGTGTGTGTGTGTGTGTGTGTGTGTGTGCATAGAAAGGTTGATGGATGTGTTGTTGGCCATAAACAGGGGCAGAGACCTCTCCAGATCAGTAATGGACTGCATTTTGTCGATCTCCTCCATGTCATGGTAGCTTACATCTGTCCTGAAAACACCCAGGGAATGGAATCAGGATTACATATGACATTTTGGTCATTCAAGGCGAAAAATAAAAGTAGAAAACCATCAAAATTAACATAATTTGAATTGTATACACAGCTCTCACCATAGCATCACTTTAGCTTTCAGGGCATGTGGTACCTACAGCACAAGACAATGCCCCCATTATATGCCAAGCTACAACATGCATCTGTATATTTACACGATTGAAAACCAAAATAAGTTAAATGTGCATGCAGTAAAGTAAACTACATCTTACAAGGTATTGCTAATCAAAATAATTCAAAGATCCTACCTTTATTTTGGATGGCCTATCCATGTTTTTTTAGCCAAATTATAAATTGAGTTTGGCTACTGCAGATGTTGTAACTAAAATATAAGAAAGACAAAACACTTTTCAAAAAATGTTTTTTGGTTTTTGGTTAAAAAGGCTTAAAAAGTTATCAATTATTATCAAAGTATTTGCCGAAACTTCACATTGACCAAAGCAGGTTTGAGTGAAGCTGGGCCATTTCCTGTTTGGCTACCTCGCTGTATCCTAGCAACGTTATATATATTTTTCCGGTTTGGCGCGTGGTACAGAATCGTTCCCTGCGTTCCAATACCCGTTCAACAGGCCCTCGTTCATTTGCCCTAGGGAATCCCCGCCGCCATCTTAAGTGTCGTTCCAATTGTCTGGAAACTGAAGTGAACTTCGTGAGATAGACCCTCCGGAGGGCTGAGTGATCAAGTGAACATCCATGGTCACTTCGAGGTGGATATCACCCACAGTGCATTGCAGTTCGTCTTCTTCTTCTTCTCCTTTTATTTTCCGGTAGACTGTATGCTTTTAGGGACATCGAGGCCACCCGCAGGACAAATATAAATATATGTGTATATATATATATATATATATATATATATATATATATATATATATATATATGTGTGTATATATATATATATATATATATATAAAACACACACACATATATATATATATATATATATATATATATATATATAAACACACATATATATATATATATATATATGTGTGTGTATATATATATATATATATATATACACACACATATATATATATATATATATATATATATATATATATATATATATATATATATATATATATATACATATATATATTGCATTATAATGTATTGCAGTTTATACATATTGCTGCTATAACACCGATGGCTGTCAATTATAGGACTATTTAAAACAAATGTTTTTGGTTGAAACTAACATAAAAAAGAAAATATGTTGGAGCAAACAATTTACATGTGTAAGTAACATTATCTTGATAATCTGAGTTACCGTGTCGAAATTCAATGTTTGTTATGCTATGGAAATGGCTTTCTGCAATATAGACTACCTTTGCAGAATGTTATAATGCTGTATTATTTGCATTCAGAACTACAACTACCTATGTAACTGACGGTCCATTGCGACTACAAGGGCAAGTGAGCAAGTGGGTTCCATTTAAATCCCCCGCTCCTCCCCCGCCCAGTCTCCCTCCGCACTCCAAGTTCCCTCCGTGCAACGTATGCTGTTGCGTCATACCAAGGGCTGAGGGTAAATGAACGAGGGGAAGTGCAACTACTAATGGAACGCAGGGATACCCTGCGTTCCAATACCCGTTCAACAGGCCTTCGTTCACTTGCCCTAGGCACTTGTCCTCGGGGGAATCCCCGCCGCCATCTTAAGTGTCGTTCCAATTGTCTGGAAACTGACAATTGGTGATATATATATTCGTGATATAGACCCTCGGAGGGCTGAGTAATTCAAGTGAACATCCATGGTCACTCCGAGGTGGATATCACCCACAGTGCATTGCAGTTCGTCTTCTGTTTCTTCTCCTTTTATTTTTCGGTAGACTGTATGCTTTTAGGGACATCGCGGCCACCCGCTGGACAAATATATATATATATATATATATATAAATATATTCCAAAACGCCTCAATTAGGCTATCCTATTTCCATACGAACAATCCAGTGAATGTATTGCAGTTTACACATTGCTGCTATAACACAGATGACTGCCAAATTAGAGGACTATTTAAAACAAATGTTTTTGGTTGAAACTAACATAAATAAGAAAATGTCGGAGCAAACAATTATGTGTAAGTAACAATATCTTGATAATCTGAGTTACTGTGTCGAAATTCAATGTTTGTTATGCTATGGAAATGGCTTTCTGCAACATAGGCTACCTTAGCAGAATGTTATAATTCTGTATTAGGCCTATTTGCATTCAGAACTACCAATGTATCTGATGGTCCATTGCGACTACAAGGGCAAGTGGGCTAGTGGGTTCCATTTGAATCCCCCGCTCCTCCCCCGCCCAGTCTCCCTCCCAGGCCCCCAGGACTGTGCCGTCTCCGAGCAGCCAGCATGGACATGTGGCCAACCCATTGGTATTGCATGGTGAGGGGTGGAGCTTATTTTCATGCGGCCCGTAGGCAGGTTTCCCTGTCCACACAGTACAAGCGGCAAACAAGATTGTGTCTCTGCAAAAATTTTCTGGATATCAATCATAGGCTCATACTTATCTTTAGACCATATACTATTAAAATGGAAGTTTTCTCATTTCAAAACGCCACCTCAAGCGTTTTATTAGCCCAACGGCTTTTAACGGCTTTCAGTTTGTTTTCGCCAGGCTAGATGCTACAGAACGAGAATGATTCTACTCCCGCCTCCAGTCCGCTACGCTTGCCGCCCTCTTTCTTGATAGGTCCATAGTGCAGCTACGTCCATGCTACGTCATGCTTCCGGGCCGCATGGAATTTCCGGATTATACTTCCTTGTTGCGTCTCTGCGCCAATGAGCAGCTTTCATAGGAATGAATGGGCGCCGTGTTTCAATCCGGTGTCCATTTCTTTATATGTCCATGCTCCCTCCGCGCTCCAAGTTCCCTCCGTGCAACGTATGCTGTTACGTCATACCAAGGGCTGAGGGTAAATGAACGAGGGGAAGTGCAACTACTATTGGAATGCAGCTCAAGTCCTATGAAAAACTCACGTAGGAAAGGTATTGGCCTACTACTGGTAGGCTAGCCTATACGAAATATGAAGTTTTTATTTTTAAATAATAAGCATTACTCTGTCATATAAGTTTGAAATGTCTGCTTTTTATAAATACCTGCTCTCGGTGGTGCATTTTTATTTTATTTAATCTGGCAGTCGAAATGTAGACTTCAGCTCTGGACTAGGCTACAGGCCTATAGCCTAATATTGTAAGATGTCATTAACAATGTCGGCTAGGCTATATAGGCTAGTTTATTTTGAATACTGTAGGCCTAAATATTTAATTTGTAATGTTGATAAGCAAGACCATACAGCGCAATATTGATGCACCTCCCTCATCAAATAAAAACATCAAGTAGGCCTATATGCCTATCTATTCAGCCAAGCCATAGGCCTGGTGCTATTTTATATTTCATCACATCATACAGCTCAGGTTTGTTTGTGTGTGTGTTTGGGTAGGATAGGTAATAAATTAGTGATAAAGTATTTTTTTTGTTTATTTAAAATGATAGGCCTATGCCTACAATAAGGTTAAAAGTGGACGTCAGAGTGAGAATGTTTGTGTGTGCTATTATTTTAAGACATAGGCCTAGGCTATAGCCTAGCATGCAGCCATAGATAGCCTACATGATTATGTTAACATTGTAAAGCCAAAGGTCCCATGGAGTTCAGACCTGTTTCAGACCAGCTCTGAGTAAAACCTTATAATGACAAGATATGTTAGCTCATGGTGACTAAATAACCAAACTAAAACTAAACTAAACTCTCCCAGCAGCCCAGCATTCAGTGGAACAGGTTGAAAATAATTCCAACGTTACAAACATGTGCAAAAGAGCTCTCTTTGAAGGATTGATATTAGGCCACTGATAAACACATGGACGAAGTGATTCTGTGATCAAAGATGCGGACTTTGAGTTTATTCACGCCTCCATCGCTGCTGTTTGAGCTGTATCCATGGCAACAAGATAAACCTGGCTCGAGTGTCCTCTAGCAAAAGAAGGGAGTGACGGGGAGCAGGGCATCACCTCCCCGTCTCTCCTCCTGTCTGTCTCACGCTGCTGCTGTGACACTAGGCCTTCAGCAGCATCTACCCTCCAAGGCAGCCGTGGAAAGCCTGCCGCGCCCCCGAGACTGCCTGTCCGTAGCCTACTGACTGAGCCGCGCACTGCACTTATAAGAGCATTATCCCCCATTAATCCACTTTGCCGTCTGCTACATGCAGGTGGACACAGACTGTCAGATGGAGCAGGGTGCCACAATCAAACACCCGCGTCCATATTCGATGGCTCTTTTATTTTGGAAACATTTCTCACTTTGAACTTTGACGCAGGACTTCACCTGTTGCTTTTAAGCTGGTCTATCCCTTTAATCATCCACTGACCAGCCACAATATAATTAGCAGTGAGTCATTGACTCAGACATGGAGGACCCTGATGTAAGACAACAGAAGCTGGACAGCCAGGTAAAGAAACAAGGATTTAAGACTTTAATTAGCTACACATAGACCTATAGGTGTCCTGGTGTAATAGCCTAATTAGGCCTACAGTTATACTTACGCTGCAAGTAGCCTAACTTACAATGAGATGCTACTTTCGATTTTAAGCTGTGTTCCTTCATCAAAAACATAGCCTATCTTAATATAGTTATAATAGTTCATGCTGACAGTGTAACAAAGACTGGGGCCAGTTTGATTAGCCAACAAGTTGTTCAAACTGAGGTAGAGCTTTGCAAGGAAATGAAGCTTTTCTTGAGTGCTATGAGGTAATGGCCATCTGTGTCAGAAGCACCTGCTGTTTAGAGCGACTGCTCACTTTAAGTCACAGTGTTGTTTATGCCTCACACTGGTTTATACCGACCACAAGTACCACAAGGATCATCAGAAAAGCATTGGTAGAATAGCCTACTTACACCGGAGTACCTAATAAACACATGTATTATGTTTGTATACATCTTCCTTATAAATATAATTTAGTTTTACTTTGTATCGCTACTTTATTGTTCTATTTTACTGTTTCATTCTATTCTAATGTAAAATATTTTAATATGTGTTCCTTTTCTGTGTACATGGCATGATGGGGGCAATAGCTGCCCAACAGTTGAGTGTAGCTGCCATCCTGTGCATTAAGATGAAGTGGTTCCTTCAATGAATGGACCACCTACACTCTCATCATCTAAACAACAACATGTGCCAATATTTGAGATATCATTGCAGTGTTGAATTATTTAGAGATGAGAAGCACTATTTTCCTCATCATGGTAGTTACGCATATGAAGATTGCTTAGAGTGACCGGTTAGAATTAAGTCTAATACTCAGTTCTTCCACAGCGAACCCTTTTGATGAAAAAGCAGCAAAAGAAGAGGGCAGATTCTCAAATGGTGGTGGTCAATCGGGACCCTCGTCAAAAGAACCGAAAGCACAAAGCCGTCTACTCTGATGAAACGCCTCTGCTAATCAGCCAATCCCTGAGCAATGCTTCCCTGACTGGTAAGTATTAGAAGCAGAAGACATGTAAACAATTAATCAGAATTCAAAAGCATGGCACAATTGTGTTCAGTTTCTTAAATAAAATTAAATACACATTTTATTTATTTTTATCCTGGAGATCAAGTTGAACATGCCCATGATAACCCATTGGATGAGATCACATTGGGCGAATGCGACATAGCACCAGACATGACGGTAGACGAGATGCCGTCAGGGAAGCTTGGTACTCCCAAGAAAATTAACTTGGAGGTGGATGAAGAGCTGGAGGGGAACTGTGAAGTGGAGAACGATGCTCAGGTGGAAAAAAAGACAAAGAAGAAAGAGGGGAAAAAGGAAAAGACCAAACGTAAGAATATCCTAAGCAGATTTCTTTTATTCTAATGTGTATGTTTTTCAATGTGATTTATAAAAAAACTGTAGTATGTGTCACAAAGCAAGGTTAATGTAAAAATATATCAGAATCAGAATAATAATTTCTTTATTGTCATTGCACAAAGTGCAACACAATTGCGGTAGAGGCTCTCATGTTAAGTGCATTTTTTTTAAACAAAAACAAATAAAGAATGGGTTAAAATATTTAGAAGGTGTAATGATTTAAAAACAAATATATAAATATAAGTGGTTTTTGGGACTATGTGCTTGTGGATGCTATAGTTTAATGCATGCACATGTTAGAGCTTAGAAGCACTTTACTTTGGAAAATATTCATCAGCAGCTCACTCATTTTTTCAGTGACGGAACAGATCGATGAAAAGGAGAAAAAGGAGAAAAAAACAAAGAAGAAAGAAAAAGTGAAAGAATCAGAAGATCAAGAGAAGACAAACAAGAAAGCAAAACAAGAGCGTAAAAGTAAGGATAATGTTCAGTTTATCATATGCACTCCCTCCGTAATATTATATATGTGCTGTGTGTGAAGAAGAAAGATCATCTTCATTGACTCACAGTGTTCAACTTTAAAGTTTAACACACATCCAGTTGCTGGCAAAAGTAGGACACACGTTTCAGTATTGTATAAATGAAAATAAAAAACATATAATATGAAAAGCTGTTACCTCTTTTGCAGAGAAGCAACTACTGGAGACACAAGACCAGGAGATGGATTCATTGGTATGGATGGCAAGTCCAAAGAAGACTAAATGTGATGGAAGTGATAATGAAGAGGAATACGTATCCAACAAGCCCGTCCCTGAGACGCCAAAGAGGAAAAAAGAACTATGTGAGTGATAATATGGCCGAGCGCACTTCATGATCAACAATACACACTGCAGAGTTGTTTTGTAAAATCATGTTGCGTGCCTCAAATCCACAGCCAGGTGCCAAATAAGTGAAGAGGGCAAAGACGTGGAAATCCAGGAAAAGGAGAAGAAGGGGAAAAAAGGAAACAAAGAGAAATCGACGCCGAGTCTAGCTTCCCTCAACTCCAACTACAGGGAGAATTCCTCCTCAGACAGTGAATCTATGGAAAGGGTGAGAAATTACTAGTACAAGAGCCAAACTGGTTAATATTCTGTCAAAAGTAAAATCAAGCGAGTATTGCACCTTGTCGCATTGGTCGCAGAATCATTCTCACACTCTCTCTCTCTATTTAAGTCAACGTCTCCGATGTCAGTGGAGGATCTGGAGAACTTTGCTTTGCGTCCAGCCCCAAGAGACGTGACCATCCAGTGTAGGATCACCAGGGACAGGAGAGGCATGGAGAAGGGCATGTACCCAACTTACTACCTCCATATGGAGAAGGAGGACGGCAAGAGGGTTGGTTAGAATTTGAACCGAATCGTCACGCACATTGATTTGATGTTCTTATAGGCCTAATATGATCCTGTTTTTTCTTGTGCTGTTGTATTTCTACATAAGTTCTCCTCATTGTCTGTTTCCGTGTTTTTTTCTTTTTCATTGGGCCATCACCTAGGTGTTTTTAATGGCAGGCAGAAAGAGGAAGAAGTGCAAAACATCCAACTATCTCATCTCCACGGACCCGACAAATCTGGCCAGAGACACAAACTGCTACATAGGAAAGCTAAGGCATGTCAGTCTTCAAAAGCAATCTATTTTTATCTGATTCAATTTGTGATGCTGATTTTTCTAATATAATGTTGTCACTTTAGTTAAAGGATTTCACAGCTCCTCTTTTTCAGTTAATTGAAAATGTCATGCTAAGCAAATCTAGTCCTTAAGTTCTTTTACAGGGCACTTTTGCCCTGACACCAAAACTCCAGAAACGGAATGGAGCCTTCGTTAATAGTTTTATATGTATACAACTGTGATTTTCTTGCTGGGACGTTTCAAAACATCTGGAATGAAAATTGTCTCTTGATTGATGTAATCCAGGCTTTGAATCTGTCAGGCGTTTTGACTTCTCATAACAGGAAAATGGCACTAATGGCAATAATAACGGCTCCATTTAATTCAAATGTCCCAGACAGTTGTGACAGCCAGCCAGCATGCCCAATACCAAGAACCTTAAACCGAGGCTGGAGACTTGAATTCAGCCAACATCAATTTAATTATTTACACCTGTGTTTTTCCTCCTGTGACATTTCAAAATGTTATCTCAGCAGACATTACAGCAACATGTTCTGGCAGGATAAAAGCACAGGTGTTACTAATAACCTATAAAAAAGGCTGCATTCCATTTAGGTGTCCCAGTCTCAGGGCTCTTGTATTTTGCCTGCTGGCTCAGTGGTTCTTCTGGGATGGTTATGTTATTAGCAAAGCCAGTGCTTGAAGTGACAAGTAAAAAGGGCCACTGTTAAAAAGGTATATTCAATTCTTTTGGACATTTTCATCTCTCACCAAGATGAGAAATAGACTATTTCAGATCCTGTATCCGATAAGACTTATGTATTACAGGTCAAACGTTCTGGGTACAAAGTTCACAGTCTATGACGGAGGAGAAAACCCAGAGAAAAAGCCTTTCGTCAAAGAGTGTGAATCAGTGCGGCAAGAGCTGGCTGCAATTTGCTATGTGAGTCCAAACTTTCTATGCACACAACATACCACTTAACACAGTATACCGAGAGGTCAAGCTTGAAACACAATTGCCTATCATGCTTTAGGAGACAAACGTGCTGGGATTCAAGGGGCCCAGGAAAATGACGGTGATCATCCCCGGCATGTTGGAAAACGACGAAAGAGTGCCCACTCATCCAAAAACTGTAAGTTTGGAAAAGTAAAAAAAAAAATCACCAAGTGCTAGATATTTGGACCTGACATTTGGCTGTATTACAGGAACTCGATACACTACTGGCCCGCCATGCAAACAAAAACACGGACAAACTGGTCACCCTGGTGAACAAATCCCCGAGCTGGAACGACCAGTCTCAGTCGTATGTGCTTAACTTCCATGGACGTGTCACCCAGGCCTCTGTCAAGAACTTCCAGATCATCCACCCTGACAATGGTAAGATGCGGCAGACTGGTCTCTCTTATTCTCTCATTAAAAAAATGGCTGACTTCTCTTCATGTGTCACCTCTCTCTTTTTCAGAGGATTACATAGTGATGCAGTTTGGCCGTGTAGCGGAGGACGTATTCTCCATGGATTACAGTTTCCCCTTGTGTGCCCTGCAAGCCTTTGCCATCACACTGTCGTCCTTTGATGGCAAACTGGCCTGTGAGTGATCCATGCTGGTGTTTTTTAAGTGCTTAACTAGATCCCTGATCTAGATAGAAACTAAAAGTTTAAGTTAATATACTATACCCACACTATTCCAAAGGGACCTTTTTCACATTTTGTATCCTGGTGCATTGTAACAATTCTTAAATGCCACGGAATAAAACTTCACAGGAGACTTGATTTATAGGTCCAGTATACTTTTTATCACTGATTTTATATCGAAGTGGAAGCTTTATTAGTTTAATGCTGTCTTTTTGTATTTACCAGATGTGTAAAGGAATTGTGCAATTCAAATGTTGAGGACAACTGTGTAAACACTACCAGTGAATTATTAAATGATACTAATACAAGTTTTGCACGTCTGCGAATGTTTTTTCAGTTATTTAAAAAAAATTGACAAATACAACTCTGTGCTGCCGCAATCATCTCACTTAGATAATCATCAGCAAGATTAGGTGTTCTTTTTCGAGCGAAAAGTTACATCTCTTGCTGTTATCTTCAGTCTTTATCACAAAGAAGGAAACATTTTTATCAAAGTTTAAAAAAAACTCACATCTGATGAGCAAAAACTGGCAGCAAGTTGCTGATATAGCCAACCCCTATTAGTGGCTTCTGCTCTTGCACAATATGATCACTTGAAAATATTTCCACCTCACACAGGAGACCCACTGCTGATGTCAAGCACGTTTTCAACGTGGAGTTTATACTGCATGGGGGGTAAGAAAGTCATTTAGGTTTCAGTGAGTAAAAATAGGCCTCACTTTGGCTCTGTGGTGAAGTAAGTTGATCAGACGTGAACAGATATTTTTGATAGCAGAAACCCAAATTAAAACTGAAACCATTGTTTAGGGTTAAGTCTGTCAACATGTTTCCTCTTCAAATGCTCTTAGAGTTATATAAAAAATGCTGTTAAAAAACCTGCCACAGTGAGACACACTGGCCTGTCAGTTAGTATTTCTACAAACTCTTAATTAACAAAATCACAAACCTCAGAGGAAAATACCCTAAGCATTCATCTTTCACAGAATCAACACACAACCAACATTCAGCTGATCTCCTCTCACTGCTCTGCACATTGCACAACACTTTTGAAAAAATTATGTCATCAGATTTGTTTTTGGTCAAAAACAAATCAGGTGACATAAAAAAATGTAGGTCCCCCAAAACATGAAGGGAATTTTGGCTTTGAAGTGCTTCGAAGGAGCTTAAAACAGACAATGACAGAAAATGCATGTGCTATAGTTGTTTGTGTGTATGAGTTTTGTCAGTTTAGTGCAAACCTAGGAAGCGGAACATTTTCGTTTGGATGGTTAAAAAAAAGAAAAGGTGTGACGCAAGGAATGTCATGTTTAGCAGACATGTGTAGATGTTTACTCTGTGGATGTCTTTTATTCAGGTGATAAAACATTCTTTGTGAGAGCTTCCAGTTTCATCCATTGCATGTTTATTGTTGGTGTCTTGTCAAATCATCAATCAAATGCCTGACTGCCTTTTCAGAGGGTTATCCATGAGTGAATAGTTAATTGCAGGTTTTGTATTTTAGTTGGTTTGTACAGCAATTAGAATAGGGCATGATTATGGAAGAATGTGTAAAATTGTTCAAAAGCACTTCATGAAAAGACTTGACTTGAGACTCAAGAGTATGTTTTGTGATGCGGTAGCCTTTCCCCTTTAATACACTTCACATTTACAACTGCTCTCTCTAAAAACAAGCACATCCTCTCCCACCACAGTCATGTGAATGATAGCTATCAGCGCGAAATAGAAAGGCTGATACCTCCCTTTCTCAGTCTGTGTGAGAGCTTCAAAGCAGCATGACCTGAGCGAGACCTCCAGACGGCCGGGGGGATGTGTGGACCGTCTGGGGCGATGGATTGGTGCGATCCATCAAGGCTGAAGCTGATGCTGCGGATTGTGTTTCTGCTTCTTTCTGCCAACGCCACCTCACTGCATGAAAGTCCTACAACAGGTTATGTCACTCCCAGTTTTTTTAGATTATTTTTTTATTGTCTAAGGGAACCCTACTGCAAAATATTAACAAATGTAATATGCTTTAAAAATTGTATACACACAAAGTAAGAATAAATAGCCTGGAGGCTTTGTTATCCATCTGACTCTGATGAGGAAGTCAGCTAAGGTCTATTTGACTTTTAACCTCTGGGGAAAGTTAACTACCTTTTGTCCATCTTTCTTTTGTACTAATAGCTAGAGTTGAGTAGTTGGTGGCATATTTTAAAGGGATAGTTTAGTATTTTTGAAGTGGGGTTGTGTGGGGTACTCTGGCATAGTGAGTGTGTTACCTTATGGAGCTGGCGGTCAGCGCCGTAAATTTAAGTAGTTTAGGGAAGATGTTGCTGTAGCAGATATCAGCATTGCAATGTTGCAGAGGGGTCTAGAAGAAAAACTATTTCTCCACATAAAATGCTAATTTAAAAACTAAACATCCATTAAATTGTACGGTAACACTTTACAATAAGGTACATAAAAAAAGTATATACCCTTTTTAAAAGGTAAATTTACCTTTTAAAATGTAAACTTACCTTTTTTGAAAGGTAAACTTATCTTTTTAAAAGGTAAATTTACCTTTTTAAAAGAAATTTACCTTTCAAAAGGTAAATTTACCTTTTAAAAAGGGTAACAACTCTTTTTTTGTGTACCTTATTGTAAAGTGTTACCTAAATTAAACATTGCCTGTATGTTTCTTAGCTGTGGACTACGATCTTCACTGTGTGAACGATCACCTGTCCACCATCAACTGCTCCCTGAGGATCGCAGCACCAGGAAACACCTCAGACAGCAATAGGTCCTACTGGCTCACCTTCAAGGAAACAGATCAACAGTGAGGCCCTTGTGTAATTGCATATTTGAACAGAAGATGAACTTGAATGTGATGTTAATAGTGTTTCTTTACCGTTTCTCTTGTACCCTTTGTGCAGGGAGGAGTTTGCATGCATGCTGACAACCACCAATGTTGAATACTTCTGTTCAGTAAACACATCCAGTAATGACGAATATCATTCAGAGAGCTTTAGGGATTTGGAAACCTATGAAATCAAGCTTTGCCACAACCAACTTAATGGGTCTAAGTTCTGTGAGCTGCTGGATGAACAATATGCACCCGCGGATAAGAGTAAGGAAAGCATTGGTCTGCTCTCATAGCCATATTATCAATACATATTCATTCATATACATTATGTTTGCCTTTCATGTGTCCTCTCATCAGTTAAACCGAATGCACCGTGCTGCCTCACAGTTAGCCACAACTCAAGTCAATTCCACTTCACCTGGAAGAGTACATACGAGGAATACCATTTCGTCAGTCTGACCGAAGCCCTGATGTATCAGCTATACTACTACCCCTACTACAAAGGAGACAACCATAGTGTAAAACTCAGTTATAAAATCGCAACAAATTAAAGCCCTTTAATGGGTCATATTACATAATGAGACAGAATTTGACTATTTTGCTGAACTTGCCATTGTACTATTTCAGAAAGTAATTTACTTTTTCGCTGGATTTCCAAACATTAGGAGGACTGAACAAAGCTGTAACTTCTTAATCAATACAGTGCTTCAATTTGAGGATTTCTCAGAAAAAAAACGCATTAGTTAAAATGACCAACAATGAATTGGCTTTTGGGGCTGTCGAGCTATTTGCAGCAAAAAAAACTAATGACAGGATCTCCTAGAAGAGTCATATTTTAAAATGGTAATAGATAAAGCGAATGCAAAGTCATAGATTGTTGTAATCAATCTTTGTAGTTACATTTTACAGTATATTGACTTTGACAAATGGTTTTTCAGATTTAGCACAAATGGGCCTCCATACATACCATTTCTCTCAATTACATAGCTTCATTACTTACACTGTTTCTTTTTTTCTTTCAGGTGACATCACGTGAAATTAACACTGACACAATGAATTTCTCTATGGATGATCATGACTTAGTGCCGCACATTGAGTACTCTGCCAGGGTGCGCTCCAGTCCTAATCAGGCTTATTACAAGGGACAGTGGAGTGACTGGTCCACTGAGGTTCACTGGAGGACAGAGACAACTGTGAATGGTGAGTCTACCCCTACAAGTTGATTAATACAATTGAGTCCTGGCCTACAATGATGCTTTTTCATCTGTCAGTCCATGCAGATGTCCCATCAAACACATTTGTTTCTGGACTGGGTAAGGTGTTCATCCCCTTTTGTGTGATGATGCCACTCCTGTTTGTTCTTTGCTACGTTCCAATTAAAAAGTAAGGCCCTCCACCAGTTTCTGACTCCTCAGTTAATGACAAAACCATTGTGAAGCAAATGCCTTTTCCTACAACCAGTACAAACTAAAGAATATCTCCACATTTCTCTCACTAACAGGTGGAGGCAAGGTGCCTTCATCCCAACTCCAGCGCCCTATTTCCACACCCTGTACAGTGATTGCCAGGGAGATTTCAAAGTAAGTTAAGCTTGTCACACAAAGTACTGCCAACTATCTCGTGAGAATGTCACTAAACATGACTGTGATTGTAGAGCTGGGTGGTTACACAAGAAATCCCAGCAGAGATGATGAAGGTGGAGGAAACGCTCCAAATTGACACGCTAACCAAGTGTGCAGTTGTCCAGAAGGAAGAGTGTCAGCCCTTGTTTCACTACCACTTAACGGAGGGCAGCACATACAGCAATATAAGTGACCTGTGCTGTGATGGGTCACTCCTGGGCATCCCATATGCCGTGAGCACCATGGCTCCGCTGTCAGCTCCAGGAATCTCATTCAAGTCTTCGACCCTCAGCTTTCACCCAAGAAGCCCTGCAGAGGGAGACTCGGGGTGTTGGCTCAGCAGCCACACGTCCCTGGAGAGGGACCCTCCCTGGTACTGTAATGAGTACTGCACCCTGAGCGCTTTCCAGCAGACTAGTCCAGTCCCAGCAGAGCATGAAGGGGTCCTTTCAACTAAGTCCTACCCAACAGGAACGATCAGAGTGGATGCCATCACTGAAGCATAAGATTAAGAGCTTGTATAGGGAAGTTTCAACACATTTCAACAAGGAAATGTAATGCTTTATAACATGCAAACTAATTCTAGATAAACAGAACTGTAAATCTTTCATTTTGTTTGAGCACAGATATTTGGCCATAATGACATCTTTGGAACACTTAAAATTTGTAAAATGTTTCCACAGCATCTTGCATAATTTAGATTATATTGCCTATCAATTATGTAATAATGTAGTTTGCTTGCATCAAGAGTAAGAGTAATTTCCATAATTGAAATATTATCAAAATAGTAATGGACTTTTTATGATGCCGTTTTTAAACCTTAGTGGCCAAGCTGAACTTTTTGTATAACACTGCTTGTGTATGTTTCGCACATTTAATAAAAGAAAATACAAACATTTTGTAGAAAGTTTTATTTACGCCAACACATACATGAACAAAGCACCATATAACCTTAAAGTCTGATACAGAAGTAAGCCTACCTGCCTCAGTCATCATGGCCATTTTTATTTATTCCATAGCAAACACTCTGAATAACAAAACGACAGCCAAGGCAGCAGATTCTATCATATATTACAGCATGCTGAATAGAAAACCTGGGAAAGAATTAGACAGAGCCATCTAGAGACACTAGTGAGATATAACAGTATAAAAGTGCCATTCATTATACAGCAGTTGAAATACTGACAATGAAATAAGCTAATTTTACATTAAATTGAAGGAAAATAAAGGGGGAAACAAAGAAAATAGACCCTGTGAAAGAGCAAAATAAAACGAAGACATTTCTTCTTTGAACATTGATGACAGCCAGCTTGCATGGAGTTGATGAAACTGGTACCGAGCTGTGTCCCTTGCACCACATAAGACAATGTTTAAAAAGAAATGACCAGGGTGCTGAAGCACCCATCCCCTCTCAGCATTATGCGCCAACTGGCAATTAAGAACAAAAAAGTGATAGGTCGGAGGAGAACGGATGGCACAGAATGTGTGGAGTTTAAATAGAAGTCTTTAAGCAAGTCCTGATGTGAGAGGAGCACATTCATTGAGAGACTGAGCGGGGAGGTGATCCTTGTTAAACCCATTCCTTCTGCCGCAGCGGAGTAAGTCTTCGCCCTTACGAGGGGGAGAATTTTTTGGCTTGTGCTCGAACTCTTTTTTCATATTCTACTCTATTTTGGCTGTAAATGGGTTGAAAAAGAAGGAGTTATGCACTTTGACCACTTCCTCATATCAGAAACAAGGTTGAACAATTTTTAATCAAAATGACAAAAGTAGAAAATGCAAGAACCCTCTCAAATCTGTCTTCCATTCGATTTAATTTCCAGGTTGTAAAGCTGGAAAAGTACTTTAGACAGGCTTGTAAAGCTGCCCTGAATTTTTTTTTGTACATAGTTCCATAGGTACACAAACACAAAGACAGAAGAATAAATAAAGGTCATGATTCATGTATATCCTTTAGGATGGTCTCTTCATGGGTATGAAACCTGTCATTGATCATCTATGAACCTAGCCTGGAAATCCAGACCCACAACTAGAACAATATAGGGTCTGGCCACAATCATTATACCTTCCCAACTCAAGGGGCAGCACCTACCAGATCAGAACAATGAACAAGGTGACTAATTTAGCCCTGTTCATTTAGTGAGTGGCAGGGTTAACTGGTAAATTAAACTGTTGCTATGTTCTTCGGCAAAACGGAAAATTCTTCTTTCTTGCTAATGAAAGATTTGAGTGCTGTCTTCCAAATCATTAAATGTTGAGGCCAAAGCATCATCTTTGTTGTTTACTATCACGGCTTCGACAGCACATGCCCAGCACTGTTGTCATCTGGTTAAGGCCACCCCAGAGCCCTATGCCCATATCAGATGCAAGGATTTGATTGTCAGGTCAGAATTTTCCGACAGTTAATGAGCTCCAATGGATCGTGCCCAGACAAATAGGCTGAGCATTTGCCAGCAGCAAGTCTGGATTTCCAGGCTACTATGATCCTGCTCTCAGTCAAAACTTGCAAACGTGTTGACATAAGTCAGGAGCTGCTTTGCTAACAGGACTGGTTAGCAATGTGATGACAAGAGCAAATACCATTTTGTGTAAAATATAAATCTACTTTAACAGCTTAACTAATGATAGAATGAGATAAG
The DNA here is from genome assembly GCA_026929865.2 of Hyperoplus lanceolatus. Classification (NCBI taxonomy): domain Eukaryota; kingdom Metazoa; phylum Chordata; class Actinopteri; order Uranoscopiformes; family Ammodytidae; genus Hyperoplus; species Hyperoplus lanceolatus. The sequence continues at coordinate 17,197,844 of CM049411.1, read as the reverse complement.
TAAACAGATTTATTTTGGACAAAATAGATTTACTTTAGCCTGGGTGATAGGGAGTTGCAAAGAGTGGCTGTTTAAGAGACTTTGAATGTTACATCAACCAAAATGCTCTTTGGCAGGGCACAGTGCATTAATGAATGACGGTTTTCTGGGTGTGAACTTATACAACAGAGCCGTATGAGAGTAACGCCAATAGTACAACTTCTACCACAAATTATTTGTTTCTGTGTAGATTCAGAACCTGTTAAAGGTCTCACTGTCTAATGACTAGAACTTTATCAGCCACTTCCATGTGATTTAGGCAAAGGGTTGATAAATATGAAATCTACCATACCTATCACATTAACACTGCATTCAGATGTATATGGTATTACAGTACAAACCTTTCTCCTCAGTCTCAACCTAGGAACTGATTTTGGCACCGTTTGTCTACAATTGACCTTTTCCTGAGTCTTTTTCCAGACCCAGGTCACTTCTAGCGATTTCTCATTTCAATGTCACGATACAAAAGATAAATCCAGAGTCACTCACCAGTAGATTGTGTATGCCTCTGCTTGGGCGGGATCCTGGATATTTGGTTCATTTAGGAGCTCTTGGATACCTAATAAGATCTGTAAGATAAATGAACCAATGGGAAAATAAGGTTTTAAAAAACCACCAACTCATCTGTTTTGCACTTCTTTATAAGACTGCTGAGGTCAGTATAATGGACTCATATCGGGTTAAATCTAACTGAAGCATTCAAAAAATTGTGTCCCTTATATCTTAGTATTCAGTAAAAAAATATATAAGATGACAAAATTAAAGATTTTTGAGTTGACGTGTTAATGGTTTATTTAGAACAAGTTTCAAATAACTACACAAAGATAACTGAAAACACCCACACAATTAGATTTTTTATGGTTTCTAGAATAATTACACACACACACGATAAGAATATTCTAAACTTCCAGTGAACTTGAATCAAACTGTTTTTGGAAACGCCCTGTAATGTGAGTCAAGCTTGGCAATCCAAACCTGCTTTATTGTGATGGCCGGTCTCCAGTCTTTGTCCTCCTCTAGAATAGATAGGCATACTGTGCCCGATGGATACACATTTGGATGAAAGAGTGGAGGCTCAAATTTACCTGAAATACATTAAAATGTAAAGAGCAATTATTTTGCAGTTCCATTATAAATGTCAGACAATTTCCTCAAATGTCAGCAGGCTGTTGCGCGGTATGCACTGACAGTTCTCAATGTTGTTTTAATGTGAAATTCAATCACCTGTGCTGTTGGATATTAGAAACACACAATAGGTCAGTTTTGTACACTACACAAGATGTTTTAAGCACGCTGAAATATATACAACCAGTTTAGTGCTGTGCGATAACAGCTCTGAAATCATTCCTCTCTCGAATAATAACTGGCAATGCTGTGAAATGAGCAGAAGACAACGTATCTAGGAAAGCATCTGTTCCATCAGTTCACATCCAAATAATCTCCTGCAATGAATGTATGAAATGACCAAGAGCCCACACACACACACCTTTTCCACCAGGCTAGCCTTAAAGACCTACTTCACCGGTTGGAATATGAAGGTGTATTGAACTCGGAGGTCCTATGAAGTATAAATCTGCATTTTTTTTTTTTTTTTTTTTTTATAAATCGGATCATCCTAGCCTGAGAAAAGGCAGAAAGAGTGTTTTATGGTCTCACTGTCTAACCCTACATTTCACTTTCTGTGATGACAAGTGGGTGCACTTTCCACCGTCACAGGCCGATTGCTGTGGTATTCGGTGAGGCTACACAAGGAAAAAATTGTGTAGCTCCCCATATGAGAACAACATGGATAAAGCTCTCATCCATTACAATGTATGATAGCCAAGTGCGTGGTGGGCAAACCGCCGTCAAGCCTACTTAACATTTTATCAAGACGAGACAATACCGAGAGTCCACTGCATATTAGGAACACTATAAACACTGCCTACCACACCGCAAAGACGGATCAGGCCTTCAATCTCTTGAATATCCCTCTGTTAGACCACAACTTTGTCAGGTCAACGGTTCATAAAACTGCCCAAAATTCAACTTCTTCAGGTTAAAATCATGTATAAAAGCCATCCGCAAACTACTTCCTTATGAATTACTAGCCTACCCCTCCACAAATTTTCAGTTGCATGGTTCAAATTCAATATGTAGTTTTATACTACGTGTATGGGCAAAACATTGTGTGTGTGTGTGTATATATAAATATATATGGGCTGTCAAATGATTACAATTTTTAAATCAGAATTAAATCAGGGCAGCTGTGGATTAATCACGAATAATTCTACCATTCGAAATATGCCCGAAAAATTTGAATTTTCTCTGTATATTGATGTAGTGAGTTTCCCTGGAAAAAGGCTGTAAAAAGTCAGGTCGTCTTATATTTGGCATCCAGTAATGAATGTTACCAGAGCGATCATTCAGCCTAGGGCTGGGCGATATATCGAATATATTCGATGTATTGCGAGATGTGCTCCAGGGGATGTATAAAATGACCCTATCGCGACCATCGAATACAAATTGGCACGTAATGTGTTTTTTTTAGCCGCCGCCGCCACCGGCAAACTCGCTGGTGTTCGCTTCTCTCGCTCTTTCCTGTGGCTCTCTGCCTCACAGACTCACAAGCATTGGCAACTCACTCACTCACCCCTCCCAACCAGAGTCTCCTGGGCGAGCACCTGTGACGTAGTCTGTGCCTTGTGAGTGTTTACTTTAATCGCCATGTGAAAACAACGAGAGGGGGAGAAAAAAAGACAAGGGCTCTGATGCTCTTATGACAGCCGAACGAGCGGGTGGAGGGGGCGCGAAAGACGGCGATGGTAGCCGTCGTTCATAGCATGGACCTTTTTTGTAGACGGGCGCTTGACAGCATAAGCGGCCGCTGTACAGAGCCTGGTCCTTATGAGAGGAAGGCGAACGAGCGCCGGGGGAGTTTTTGGTCCAACGTCACACAACCACGGCATCCCATTTATTACGGGCAGCCTTTTATAATATGTCCATGTCAACACCAAGGGAGGTGCACACCGTTTATTAACTAAAAGTCTATGTAAAGTAGGCTACATTTGCGAGTATTTTTATAAAATAAAACAGTGTTTTAGTGATAATGCAGGAGGGCTAGATCAATAGGTATGAATAGCATCCAGGAATGGTGCGTCGGTTAGAATGCAAGGAATGATGATGATGAGACTTTGCTTTCTTTAGGCTATAGGCTATAGGCTATTATTCTCAGCCGTATTTATTTAAATCCTCTGATTGTGTTCCAGTTTTATTTTCATTAACTAAATACAGGAGAATCAAACAATAAGGCAGGTAACAGAGGGACGATGAGCCACCTGCTGTTTGCGCTCGCATGAATCTCTCTCTCGGACTAACAGGCAGAAAACGAAACTTAACTTATATACACTATAGACTGGGAGCAACTGCTCTTAAAGCGACAGTAACCATTATACATGTCAGAGCCTTTTATACACAGACTACTATTATGGATCAAAACCGGTTCTGCATTTAAAGTGTGGCTGCTATCTTCAGGGGGTTAGTGGTGATAAACAATTAGTAAGTGGTTGTAATGAGTCATAATTAGTGTTCTCAGTTTACAGATTAACAGAAGATGGAAAAAAACTGTTTCCAAATAAAATAATGCTGGATCCATTGTATGGGAGTGGAAGGATGTGGAGTAATCAATACAATGTGCAAACTCTTCGCCATGTGCAAGTTTCAAATTGTTCCAATAGAAAGCACTAAAGAATATAAACATGTTTCATGTAGCCTAATGCATTGTTAGTGCAGACACATTTTGCAGGGACTATTTAAATCATATTACTGGTGTGATGTTATGCGAAAAAATAATTAAATTGAGCATTTAGGATGTGCTCTAGAGGAGATTTGAAATATATCGAGATATATATCGTGTATCGAGATATAGTAAAAAAATATCGAGATATTGATTTTTGCCCATATCGCCCAGCCCTAATTCAGCCTAATGGCCTGTGTCCATCTTTTGTTTCTCTCCTGGTTTTTCAGGTGGAACACTGGCTGTGCACTCGGAATTGGCCGGGACAAGCGTTTGTGCGCTGGGAGAGAGAACGATGTGTCGAAAGAAAAGAGGGGCACGGGAAATCACTCAACATCCCCAGTACTGAAAGCTCAAAGCCTTGACTCAGTATTTTGCAAGTCGACTATCAGAGGCATGAAGAGCTATCGACTTTTACTGTGGCTTTTCTGCAGCTGAGGAGAGATGCCAACTGCGCTGTCCCTTTACGCACCACCACTGCCGCCGCCGTTCAGATTTCGTAATTTGCATCGAAGCCCTTATGGTAATACAAATAAGAGGCTCTATTTAAACGCTGTCCATGCGCAGGTGGTGGTTATAATAACATTGTAGGCTGTAGACTGAAACTAACGAGGGAGGCGGCTGTTTCACTGTACAGTTCCTAGTCACGATGTCAGTTTAGGGACATGGTTCTGTGCATCCAGGCCTCGGGACAAGCAATCGGATTAGGGCTGCAACTAACGATTATTTCAATAATCGATTAATTTTTCGATTAATCGATGAATCGGATTAAAAAAAAACATTTGTAAATGCCGCATCTTTATTCAAAAACTGAACATTACTTCAAATTCACAGTGCAGACTGAAGTGTCAAAACACCAGGTTATTGCTCCAACGTCCCGGAACTATTAAAAGTAATATTAAATTATAAAAAAATAAAAATAAACTTAACTGGGATAACACAAAAAAAAACATACAATGTATGATATACATGTATACAGTAGGGCTGGGCGATATGACGATATCATATTGTGGACGATATGAAAGTGTCTCCCGGGAGAGATTTGGCCATACCGTTTATATCGCGGAGAAAAAAAGTTCATGTGGCGGGAGGATATATGGAGTGGGAGGCAGCTGTCCCTCCGAGTCACTATAGTTACACTGCAGTTACACCGCCGCGCCACACGGAGGTTATGCAGCAGAGTTCTGGGCTGCAATACAGCTTCTCTACCCGCAACAGAAGAAGCCTCATCTGTTGCTCTAGCTGTCTAGCTCATGGTCTAGCTTCGGTGCGCCGTCACTAAAGTTAACAAACCAACTCTGTGTCACGGTGGCAGAGCAACGGTCAAAAATGTCATTGGGCAAAGGAAACTTGCTTGCTGCTTCAGCGTGCTGTTGCCGTGACACAGAGTTGGCTTGTTTTAAGCCGCAAACTACATGGGTTAGCTCTCGTGAGCTAGCTGGCTAATAATGACATCTTTAGCCTACTCGGGGCTTCACCACCGTGCTGTTATTGTTGGAGACAGCCAGCAAGGCTGGTTTTATGTAACTTTAAAACATGTCAAACTTGAAAATATTATTTGTGTTGAAGCTGGGGTCAAAGTATTACCAGACATTTGCTCATTAGTTAATTTTGACAGCTTTTTTAAATGAAGATGAGCAAATACTGCAGGAAAATTCAAGTCTTTAATTATTTTGATATAGGCTACTATCAATTGGAAAATGTAGGCTCTTTGGTTGATGCTGTCATTTTTATTTTGCACTGACTGACTAAAGCCAGACTGGTGTGGTATTTTGCACCAGTTTTTTTTTTCTATGGAAATTTAAGTACCAAGCAAAAATGAAAATAATCTAATGTGATTAAAGTTCAGTACGGTTATTGTAATCCATTGAATTTTAAGGAAAAATACTATATTGTGATATATATCCATATCGTGATATAAAATTACCTATATCGTGATATAACATTTGGTCCATATCGCCCAGCCCTAGTATACAGTATATAAGGGATGTCCATGGTAAACCAGTCAACCGATAAGATTTTTAACCAGTAAATACTAACGGTTAAAAAAATTAAATCATCTTAATTTCTCTCAGATGACAGGAGATCGTTCATTTTTATTGGTATTGATACCATTTGAGACTCCTTAACGTTCCAAGTCTTTATTGATATCACTATTGATACTTTTCTATTATTTTGTCGAAATAGAACTTGTATTATTGCTTTAATTGCTGATATGATCCTAGCTCAAGATAGGACATTAAACAGGTCATAATTCTATCTTTATTATCTATTTTATATTGCTGGGAAAACAAGTTTCGCCAAAATCTCAAATGTCTTTTTTTTGTGTTGTATTTGAACACATCATTCATATCACTGAGCCGGCCTGAACACATCACATTTGACATGTTTGCTACTTTTTTTAAGCTAACTAGCTCTATATTCTTCCGATTTTAACATGGATTTAAAAACTGGATTACTATTTTTAACTGAAGGGACTTTCTACACCGTTCGGTTGTGTGATTACTGCCGCTGCTTTGAATGACTGTTGATGTGCCGATGCCGACTCTCCGAGCCCGTCTGCAAACCGTCTGCAGCAGCAGCAGCAGCTGACAGAGTTTTTTTGGACTAGACGGATACTGAGTTGAAGGAGTTTTTTTAACCCAAAGACAGCAAAGGTACAACACTTATATATAGGCCTACAGTCCAGTGTTAGATATGACCAAAATACAAGCTGTGGCCGCTCACACTATAGCTTCACGTGCGGAAGGCTCGCTATGAACCTGTCGGCGGCTGGATGTAAACAGTGCCGCGCCTACAAGTGACTTATTAATCGCGCGACTCAACGAATCGATGACCAAATTCGTTGCCAACGCTTTTAGTAATCGATTTTTATCGATTCGTTGTTGCAGCCCTAAATCGGATCACGGAAGCCTTTCCCCTCGATAACGTTAACCTGGAGGAATCCCCGGTTATCATTTTAGCCACAGAGTTTTTCTACACAGCGGCTCACACTAGCGAGGTCTCACTGTGTCACGTCACAATGTTTAACCAAGTGAAGCTGCTAACCGGCTGCTCACAGACCAAGATAAGCGCATCGCCGCACCCCTCACACTTTTTTAGAGAGAAGCTTTCATTTCGGCACTGTTATAAGATTAACTATGAGCATTTTGCAGCAGCAAGGATGACCCGCTATGCCACGGGCCGAACCAGAGCATATGGGAGACGCCAGCGAGAGCAAAGTAGCGGGGCAGAGGAATGTCCGTGTGAGGAATAGTCTGTGGTGAACACAGACCTATTTGCATTGCTGTCTAGTTGCAATGAAGACAAGGGTTTTATTCTATGCTTTTTTATTTTCTTTATTTGTTTTTAATAAATAGAAATAAAGATCTGGTCTTTTTCCAAAAGTAGTAATCACGGGTCTCAGTAACCCCTTTTACAAAGAGATAGCGGCATATTGACGGAACAACAGCACACCAATATGCCGGCTTTGCTTGCTTCTGTGTAATTTACACAGAAGCAAGCAAAGTTGGCATGCTGGCGCATCAGTGTGCCATTTTACACAGCGTTCCACATTCCGGAATGAAAGAGTGGTGCCTATAAGCAGCGTCAGGTGTGACGTAGACATTTAGCGCCGCACCGGTCAGCTGCTTTAAACAACACTGGCCGGTGAATTGAGAGCAGAAGTGCTGGGGCTTGCAGTTAGATGCCCGTCCTTTACTGTCCCTGTGATGTGCCGGTTGATCTCGCACCGAGTCCAACATCACTGGGACTGTTAACCAAACTGACAAAAATCACTCCGCTCACTGCTTCACCTGTGTGTGTGTGTTTGTGACTGGTTAGCTGTGAGCGAGTCTCTTTGTGAGGGTGTGTGTGTTTGTGACTGGTTAGCTGTGAGCGAGTCTCTTTGTGAGGGCAGTGCTCTGCCACACAGACACATATACACAGTGTGTGATGTCACGTTACTGTAGACAGAAATAAAGTGTGGATATATGCTCAGACTTCAGGATAATAATAGTGGCAGCGCTCCAGTCGCAGCCTAGCTAAGCCTGGCCTAACTTTCCCACTTCATTGTTTAACTTCCCCCGGGCAGAAATACACTCATAAACTCTGGAAAATGAAGCGTGGGGGTTTTGATTGAGCAGCGGAACTTATGACCAGCTAGATTAGACGCCGTTCCTTTTATTTGGTGATATCTACGGGACATCAGGCCGCCGTGGTTAATGTTAAACACACGTCCTTCAACTGCTACCATGGTCGCATGTTTAGAACGTAGGCTATGGAACGTCAAACGCCCCCCTGTTCCGCAACAACAAGCAGACGCATTTATACAGCGAGGCGGAACAGATTGGGTCTGCAATTTTACTACCCCCCAAGGTAGTAAAATTCCCGGAAAAATCTGTTGCACCTCTCATCCCGTTCCGCAATGGTATCATTTATACAGCAGGGTGAACGGCGGAGAGGCCGGCATTTTCCCGGCTTTCACTGGCTGTGTAAAAGGGGCTAGAAACACCATTACTCACATTTTGGAGGAGAAGAAGGATAGTCATCTTTGAACAACATGCGCAGTTTGAAAAGGCCGCCTTCCCACGGAGTCTGAGGAGACACAACATGTTGGACCAACATCTTAACAGAAGGTATCCACCAAATATGACTCATAACATTGTTATTATTGAAAGATTCTATTTTAAAAAGGCTCTGTATTAACACCAGATTTTTTTCCCAGTGTTCATACAGTGCAGACAGGTAGCAGATTTTGAGGAGATATTCACCGATATTGACAAAAAGCATTTGTCAACAAATATTCCCCAGAATAACCTAGTATGCCTTTAAAAGCAGGTTAAGGAATCCCTGTTCATGCCATCACTAGTAATTACCCAAGTATTAAACACTTTATTTAATCCCTTACTTGACCAAGTACTTATTTTTTTAAATGCAATGGACCCATTTGAAATTATACACATCAATAAATGTATCGAGTAATACAGCTCGTCTTAAACCATAATTGCCCTTTTGCATCTGCAACAGAAATGCCACTGTTTTTAAAGCTCACTGTAGCCCTTTCAGCAGTGGTCATGATGTAAAGCAAATATGTTCTGTATGCAAACAAACTATGAAACATTTTACCCCCTTCTTGCCAGGAATAGCACATTCCCAATTCATGAGATTCATGGTTCCATCTGGATTTTTTGTTGGTACAGCAACAAATCCCTGAAAAAGAATAATAATGATTAAAAAAAAGAATAGGAGAATAACAGTTAACACTTTGGAGTTAGACAAAAGATCAGATATAAACCCTCTCAAATAAGCCAGAACAGTACAGTACTACTTACGAAAGGATGGTCCTTCCGCCATGCCTTGCGCTCCTGGGCAAGCCGGCTCAATGCAATGCCTGACATGATTTGAGGACTCCTGGCAATGAGAGAGAATTTCAAGTCAATTATATGAAACCATGCTCAACAACAAGTTGGATGTGGCAAAAATTAAAGAAACAAAAGAGAATATTAGGATTGGGTGCTTTTACTTAGCTTTCAAATACATCATTGCAAAAAACAAAAAAAAATTATATATATATATATATATATATATATATATATATATATATATATATATATATATATATATATATATATATATATATATATATATATATATATATATATATATATATATAACAAATTGTATAATAAACAACAATCACAAAAACAATTACCGGTTTAGCTTTAAACAGGACAACCTTTGAATGAAATTAGATTTACCATAACCAAAGAGAGGATGTATTATTTTATTTAATTAAAATAATTTCCAAATATCAGATAATGCTAATCTGCCTGATCTTAATACTAAAGGTGTATGTTGAATTATTACAAATACAAAGATGCGACTAATTTATTTAATTTACAGTGCCAAAGACAAAACCATTTATAAAATAATTATCACGTCTTATTTTTAAGACTGGTGTAAGATTGATGAGAAATTTTAAAACCAATTAAGGCCTAATTTTTTATACATTAATTCAATGGCTTTTAAGACTTTTTTGCAGACCTAATTCTGTTAAGGAGTTTCTGTGATGTAAGCACAATAACCTACATTTTCAAAAGACGTCAGTGATATGACAATTGACAAGATGCATGCGTTAAGCTCTTAGAGAGAACAAAACGTAGGCTCAGTTTCAAATGTTTTGATTTGTGGAGACCTGTTAAATACAAGGGGGGTGGACTCTTTCGACAGGATTCTAGTGAGTGACGGTGAACTACCATCTGTAAAGTGATTGGAAGTAGCATTAATATTACAGTATTAAAAGTTGTAAACAGGACACTATACATGTAGAATGCCCAATGTATGATAAATGTGCACGGTAAAACAAAAAAGGTGTATAGATGAAAGGTGGGTTAATCAGTTAAACCACCTGGATTCAATTATTGTTTAATATTACTCCTCTGTTTCCACTCTGCTTCTCAGCTAATTAGGAGCTGCTCCAATTAAGACCCTCCTTTGGCATGCTTGGTGATCTCTATAGCAACGAAGGTAAGCCACAGTAACTGTTAAATGTCCACACAACATTAACTGAGTTTACTTTAAGGCAGTGGCGATATACTTTCCATTTTAACGCTAATTTAAGACGAAATGTTAACCAGTTCCCATTAGCCTTGCAACAATGTTTCCAACTGTCGTTCAACCCGACATGTCTGGTAAGCTAAGGAGGCTAGCCAAGTTAGCCGTTGGTGATACATGTCTACAAAAAAAGAGCTTATCCTACTCTTTCGGTTGATGTTAAACTTAAGGGCCACGGAAAACTATTCAAGTCTCATTTCAGCTGAGGTTTCACTTTAAACTTGCTGTCTTTGCGCAAACGGTCCAGGAGCTGACTAGCTATTTTATTTAGCTAACCGGTTAGCTTGGTGTGCTAACTCATGTGCGCCAGAACCAGGCTGTATTGTAAAGGCGCTGTTAGCGTCGGACACGGCCTGATGCAGCACAAATATGCGCAATTGCACTTGATTTGGACACAATTTGGATGGGAAAAGGGATCACTGATCTCCCTCTAACGCTGAATAAAATATGTTCTGGAATGGAAAAAAATATGCGATATATTCTACAGGAATAAACCACATCAAAATCCATTAAAAATAAGGGACAAAGAACGCCAGGGCTAAAGGCGCACATTTGTGCCTTACCAAACTAGCGAAAATGGCGCAAACTGAAGCGGGCAAAATATCTTAATACACGACAAAATGAACACGTTGCTTAATCGAGGCGTGCTCCTACCTTTCAGTGTGGCTGCACTGGCTCTGGTAATTAAGCAAAATGTATTAATCGTGCTCAAATCCTGTTAAACCTTGCAAAGTTTCCCTCCTGTAAAAACACCCGCTCCGACTCAAGACAGAGACAGTGTAGCGAAAAAGGCATCCGTTCTTTACTTCCGTCTTTGCCTAAATACCCCAGGAAGATAAGGCTGCGGGTTATACCTTTCAGCGGTTTTCCTTTTAAACTGCAGACGTTTCAGTCAAGTGATTTTATAAGATTGTGTTTTTTTATATTCCATTTAATTCTAGTTGTAAAACGTATGCTGTTGGCAAGTAAGGGTCCACAAGCACCTATAAGTTGTTGGTGTGTAAATCATCGTCGCTTTGCGGTTGTTGCTCTTCTCTCAAGCGCTTTGCCGCTGTGTAATGTTACCTGTTCAGAAAATAAAACGTATTATGGTTATAATTGGGACTATCGGTGCAATTGAACCGTTTATAGCAATCTCTTTTATACATTACAAAGGCTGAGGCGCGAGTTTTCCCATTCCAGCAAACAGACGGATATCTATCTTCTCTAATACAACATCTTTGTTCAGACCAAAGCACGTTAACCCAAACGATAACGTTTGACAGATCTCACATTACCAGTACAAGAGCTAAGCTTAACCTGACTTGAGATGCTAGGCTGTGAAACACATATTTTCCACACGTTTTATTATGCCGTATGAAAAGGTAAAAAATAAATTTAAAAAAGTCTAGATTTAAACAGGCACTTTCCAGGCAACTATGCCATAGTTACGTGATTTGGGGACGTGACACGAGCGGACACAAGAGGTCGCTATTTATCAGTTTTAGATTTGATGTCATGACTTGCCTACCCACATTTATTGCTGTCTTGAGGTGCAAGGCCGCTTGTGTGATGTATTAGGCTTCGTGTTATATTACAACTAGGCTAATTATATAAAGCAAGTGTGTAACAGTAGTAACGTACCGCCTGTCTCTCAAACTCCTATTTTCAGCCTTGATCTTCTTCCCACAAGTGTTGTTGTAGATGCACTCCTCGCCATCAACCCCAAGAAGTACATGGGAGAGGACAATTTGGACCCGTTTTCAATCAAGCTTTCTACACATATAATATCAAAACAAATTACCCATATTTTTAATCTTTCGATCTCCTCTGGAATAGTTCCTAAAATTTGGAAAAAAGCTCATGTAATTCCTTTACATAAAGGTGGTGACAAAAATAATCTTAATAACTACAGGCCAATTTCCAAACTCCCATGCCTCGCAAAAATTCTAGAATCACTTATTAATAATCAGTTAAAAACATTTCTAACTAGTGCTTCCATTTTGAGCCCATTCCAATCTGGTTTTAGGGCAGGTCACAGTACTGTCTCTGCTGTGACTTTGGTTGTAGACAACATTGTTTCAGCAATAGACAAGAAAAAGCACTGTGCAGCACTTTTTATTGATCTTTCAAAGGCCTTTGATACTGTTGACCACCATTTGCTTTTACAGAGGCTGCATGACATTGGCTTTGATCAGTCTGCATGTAACTGGTTTAGGGATTATCTCTCTGATAGACAGCAGTCAGTTAAACTCGGAAGATACCAGTCTGAGTTTTTAACTGTTACAAATGGTGTCCCACAGGGCTCAATTTTAGGTCCAGTTCTTTTCACAATTTATATAAATAACATTGTTTCATCGCTAAAAAACTGTCATGCCCATCTATACGCTGACGACACAGTACTGTATTGCATTTCCGATTCGGTGCACCAATCTATTGAGAACCTACAAAGCTCTTTTGACACCCTGCAGGACTGTCTAGTAAACCTCAGACTGGTTCTAAATACAGACAAAACCAAATATATGTGTTTCTCCAGAGCAAGAACTACAACTCTTAATGATTTTAATATTTTTACAAAGAATGGATTTTTAATTGAAAGAGTCACAGAGTACAAATATCTCGGCATCTGGTTAGATGATAAACTCACTTTTAATTTCCATATAAAAAATCTTGTTTGTCGACTACGACAAAAAATTGGCTATTTTTATAGGAACAAAACCACCTTCCCTTTATTTAGTAGGAAAAGGATTATTGAGGCAGTTTTTATGTCTGTCCTTGATTACGGTGATGTGGTTTACCGACATGCATCTCATTCATGTCTTAAACTCCTAGACTCTGTTTTTCACTCTGCTTTAAGGTTCATCACAGGAGATGCTTATGACACACACCATTGTCTTTTATATGAAAAGGTTGGGTGGTACTCCCTTAAAGAGAGACGTGATGCACATTGGCATATTTTTATTTACAAAGCCTTGACCGGGAAGCTTCCTCGTTATTTAACAGAAATGTTGCAAATTTCAGATGGGCTTTATCAGACCCGCTCCACTGACATGCTCATGCTTTATGTCCCACAAGCCCGGTCTGAGCTGGGAAAGACAGCTTTTAGCTTAAGTGCCCCCGACTCCTGGAACAACTTACAGCAACAAATTAAACTAAATACCTTCATATCCTTTAATCAATTTAAACAAACTATCTTGAATCTGCCAAACTCTACCTGTAACTGTTTTAATTAGGCTATATTGTACTTTCACCCATTTAATTTTAATTGCTGCCACTCTTCACCACTATGTAAATGTTTCAATTGTTTTTTTCTCTCTTCACCTGTTGTTGTGTATTTGATGTATTTGCATTGAATATTGTGTATGTATTGTTGTTTTTCCTTGGAATTTATTTGAACTCGACACCATTGTAAATGAGGGTCACCCCTCAATTGGTCTCTCGAGGATAAATAAAAGTTAAATGAAATGAAATGTATAGGCCTGGCCTACTATTTGGTATAAAGCAAGAAGTTAAAATGATCTCAGCGGTGCCAGTGTATGCACTCAAGAAATAAAAAAAATGTACACAGTCTTGAATTTTTTTTTTATTGAGTTTACCTAATGCAAGACCATACAGATCTATCCCCTGAACCTCATACTTAATGTGTATATTTTTAAACATTGCATAAGATCGTATAGAAGTGATCTATGTAGTGATATGAGAACCCTTTTCATCGGTGCGAGGAAAAATGACATTCATTCCCTCAGATTACAAGTGTGATCTTTATCAACCATGCATTACAGTGGTCTATGGCTAATGACTTGAATGCAAAACAAACTGGGCACTTATAAGTATTAGCTACAGATTTGATAAGTTTGTCCATCACATGAAATGATTATCAATGCCAAACGCTCAACCAGACAACTTGTTTGTGTGAAGGGCAATTAAAAAGGGTAATGTAGCTGCTTAACTTGAGCAGCATTATTCATATGGAGGTTACAAGCAAATCTAAACAAAAACACTTTAAATATCACATAAAAAAAGTCTCAAGAGGACCTAAATAAACCTTTGCTCAGAGCCAACACAGGTATGTTTTATCCTTTTAAAAATGAGCGTCTTTGCCGTCAGAGAGGGTAGGAAGCAAAGATTGTCTGCAACGCTCAATATCTCATCAGTCAGCACGTCTGCGTTGAATATCAGTTCATGTGGGGTGGGGAGTGCTAGTTGCCATTGGTGCGGCCACACAAGTCAGAGGAAAAGGTCGACGTGTGAGGGAGTGCAAGACAGTACATAATTGGAAGGCTTCAGAATACTATAGCAAATGTAAACATAGCCTAGCTCTGGCAGGAAATCCAGTCTACTTGATTAAACCTCTTTGCAAATGTCAAATTTCACACTTTAAAAGCCCTTGTGTATGTATATACATATGTGTTTATATTCATATCAAAAACATGCATCCATACTTGTTTCCCCCACAATATAAAAAATGATTTAGTCAAGTGTGTGAGTAAATGGTTTGTGTGTCACAAGTCTATAAGTACAGTGTGCCAACATAAAGAAAAGTCTACTTGTTCCTGACACTAAGATTAATGTTTACATTACAAATAAGACATTGGATTTTGGTCATTGGGAAAAAGGCAACACTAAATAATTATTTGTGAATGAAATAACCAACTTATCAAAACCACACATCAAAACTGAAAATAACTTTCTATAAAAAAGAAATAAGAAAGTCTTTAAAATGCAGTATTTACATCAACAACATTACAAGCTTGTAAGCAATGTGCACTGTTGTTTTCCCACTGTGGTGCTTGTAATGCTGTTTACGAAATCTACATAATTCAAAATGCTCAGAAGAATCTTTCACAATGCAAATTTAAAAAAAAAATGTAACAGTCATACTTCATAGCCAGCCAAGTGTTAGCTTTGTTATTGGTTATCAAAACATGTTCCAGGCATGTTTCTCAGTGAAAGACACCACGTTCAGCATCAGCCGTTTCAAGCCCAACTCCCAAATTTCTATAGTCCTGTACAGACAAATGCAAAACAGGAGTCAACATCATCAAGATTCTCTCGCTTTTAAAGATCCAGTATAAACAACTCCCACTTGGAGTAGTGTTTTCTATACAGTGTACAAAACGTGCAGTTTTTTTGTTTTAAGAGTTAAATATTAATATTGAATTTGGATTATTTACATCAAAACAAAATCCTCTGGATATGAACAGAAAAATCCTTCACCTCTGCCTTCAAACAGTTCCAGTCCACCAAACCTCCCACACCACAAATACTTCTTCAAAAAAGATCTTAAAATCAACAAGATGCCCACTTAAAGACATACAAAACTAACTAGTTAAGGAAAACTCAAGTCTGTGGGAAAAATAATGATGCCACTGTTCCAAGGAGGTTTTTCCTGACAGGAAACAGGATACCATTGGAGGACACAGCTGTTCTTAAACATCACTGTAAAACAGAATTCACATTTGAAACACCTTCTGTATATTTTGGCAGTTTACTTTTGACTTATGAACATGAGGAGGTCGCAAGCTAAAATAGTAGCTAAGAAAAATGTCAGACCGATTAAACTTGATATATAAACTTGCAGTTCACAACATTTAGAGAGCGCTTTACTTCTTTCAACTAATTAAAATCTAATTTTGCAGAAGAGAAGCAGAAATATTACTTTGAAAAAACATTTTGAATGTGGTTAAAAAGGAGCTTCCAGTGCTTAAAAAGTATTATCAAATCGATGGTTTATAATTACTAAATACCACATAACACAAGGCCATAACTGTGGGTAACTGGGTTACTAAAGGTTGCAAGATACATGGTGCCACAAGCAGCTACACCAGCAACACATTTACTTCAAACAATAAGTAATGTTGCCATTTGAGGCAGATATGTCTGCCGTATCTCTAAAGTAAGCTACTAAGTATCAGTGGAAATGGGACTTATGCATTTTACGTTCATTGCATGTCACTTCCTCGTCATCAATTAAAGTCCTGTTAAATGCCCTAATGCTCCTTTACCTACGGTATCAAATCCCCGGCAGTTTTTATCCCGGTCTGAGAATGTGATCGCTCCTTTTCTGATAGTGAACACTTGGAATGTCTTTTTCTTAACAAGGTTAAATGTTTGCAAATTCATGTGATTTGCCTGGGACCCTCATGATCACAAATCTCAGTATCACTGGTTGAAATCCTCGAAAAATATATTTCATTGATTTGTATGTGTGGGGGTTGAATTTCACATTTAATAGCTTAACTCTTTTAACATGCGCTAAATAAATGCACAATTCCCTTCTTTACATCTGTGCATGATTTTGAGTTTGATATCGTTGAGTTATAAAGACCACACTGATCCCTTTCCAGAACCCTTGAGTTGGAGGATATAAGAATTAACTCAATAGATGACCCTGAGTGAATCATAGGCCTTATATGATGATGGCCATATTTTATAGCATACAAACATATGTAGATTGCAATTCCTTACTTTCAATTAGAAAAAACAAAACAGAAACAAATTGCTGCTAAGTTAAAAACGAAAAAAAAAAGGTCCAGTTTAAACGTACAGGCACAAATTGTCAGTAAACAAACATTTACATCAAGAAATAAAAATGAAAATGGAAGGATAACACAACATAAATGCACACCCCTCCTTTAAAATCTCCATTGTGCCAAACATTCTTACAGAAAGATGATATGTTTTATCATAACACCTGAAGCTCATAATACTGAGTCCTCTTCACATCCGGGAACCCCTTTCTTGAAGGATCTGCAGAGACCAGAAGAAATTATATAATGAATAAAAAAAAAAGCATCTTACCAAAGAGTCATTCAATACCCGACTCTGCACCGTTGCCTTTGTCTCAGTATTCAAATAGGTTTTTCTTTTTTTCCCCCTTTCCTTTCCTTTCCTTTTTTTTTTTTTTTTTGGTTACACTGAAGCACTTATTCATGCAACAGTGCACACTCTCCTAGCCAGCAGCACACGCACATTTACTCTATGTGCTGGCTGAATCAAACACACTGAATAGGGTGCAGAGAGAGAAAGAAAGGAAAAAAGAAAAACGCTTGCACAAGTGAGGAAAAAGCACTGAGACTATGCAGTAAGTGGTTGTAGAGCCGATCCTGGCTGAGCTCAAAAAGCAGGAAAGCGTGTCAGCTGGAATCAACCTTGGTTCCTGAATAATTCTCAATTTCCATAGAGGTGAAGGAAAAAATTCACCTCTTGCATGACAGTAACGGCCAAATTAAAATGTTAACCATAATTATTTATTTTGCCTTTTAGTTTTGGTTTAAAATTGAATAGTCAGTCGCTTGTTCATTACACATTTTAAAGATTGTTTGGGGGTTGTTTATCACCTTAATTGGATATTTGATAGTGATACTGTTAAGCACAGAGTTGAAATGGCATACCAAATGTCCTAGTGGCAGCTGCCACAGGTCAATAAAGGATCCCAGTGTCCCCTGATTAAGAACTAATACTATCGTCAATCTATCAACAGAAAAATAAGCAGCAAATATTTTGATAAAATAATTGAGCAATTAGGAATTTTGAATGAAAATAGAAATAATTCTGTGAATCCAAGTTCTCAAATGTGATTGTCTGCTGCTTCCCCGTTTTACATGAAAGCAAATAAGTATATTGGGGTTCGGGACAAAGGCTGTTTGGAAACATCACATTGGGCTGTGGAAAAGTATGATGCTCTCATTAAAAATATTATATATTAATTTATGATGTGCACTTTAAAAAAGAAGATGATTATGATAATATTGCTGTTTGACATTACTGCCTTTAGCTGTAGCAATCAAATGGGTGTAACAATTCATTGCGTCATAGTGCTTCAGATTGAACATTTTATTTTTAACAGCAGACTGATGGATGCATCACTGATTTGGCTTTAAAGACTCAGTTGTGCTTTTCAAACAACACTACAACTGCTACTATGTTGTTTGACAATAAAATGCACAAAGGGAGCATAGTAACTCCGCTCCCTCCCTTTAAATGTCATTGAATGTGGGACAATGAGTCAAACTGCTGGTGCTGATGATTCAGCATGCTCTACATAACCAAGGCTGTCAGCGTGACAATAAATACAAGGGTTTTATATACACTAGTGAACCAAATGGAGCTCTCTACTAGGCCTTGACACCGCCGCAAAATCGGTGCTAGTTCTGGGCTAGTTCGGAGTTAGAGCCAGTGTTTTGGTTTCACACCGCCAGAAAGCCTGCTCCGGGCCGTAAAAACCGGTTCAACTCATACCCCAGGATTGAGCAGGGTTTGAAGTGAACCGCTTGCGCCAGAGGCCGGGGGAGGGATTATCCTGACCAACCAGACCAACTAAAACCTTATGCCCGCCATGTTTAAAAACACCGCTACTACGAGACGTAAACATAACATAATTACCGAACGTAGCGATCAAATTGACCGGCGAGAATACGCTGTATGGGTCATGTTTGGTTAAGAAAGCAAAGCGAGAGCTAAAAATAAGACGTATTCGCCGCTGTTGTTGTGCTTAAAGCTAGCGGTAGCTTTAGTTAGCCACAAGAGCAGCGGCGTCGGGCAACGTACACACACGTTTACAGTGACGTCATGACATTGCTCTCTTGCCGGCTCCATGGCTGTCTCCGGTCGATGTGAAACCAACCGGTTCATAACTGGGATAAGGCTGTAACCAGTTTTGAACTGACCCCAACACCAGCCTGGAACTGACTCTTGGTTCATTTTGGTGTGAAAGGCCTATCACAATCTGGTTTCAAAGAGCTTCACCTTCAAATAGCTATTTGAGCTGCCTAGGCAGGAACCATCTAGCTTTTAATCTAGCTTTGTCTTGTATACTGCATCACTTTAATTTGGATTTATTACATTATTAGTTCAAGTTGACATTGAATACAAAAAAGGTTTTCAGTAGTGTAAACTGCATCAAGGAAGCATGGGGAAGAAAGAGAGGAACATACTAGGGAGGTGTGGCCGGAGGGACTACGCGCACTTGAGCGCTCACCAGTGAGTCATAAGTGCTAAGCACTAATCAGAGTCATTCATTTCATAATCCGTCTCTTCGTCCTCGCTCTGAGCGACATGCAGCATGCAGACAGTACAGAAGACAAGAGATGCATGGCGTAAAATAATTGAAATGAATGGGAGGTGGAAAAGGAGGGAAAGTAGGACAAGAAGAAAAATTAAAACTAATGGGTTATGTTCACATGGGATTCACATTTACAAATACATTTAGTGACTATGACAAAAAACCTATTCTTTCCACAGTAACGTCCTGTATTAGTCACTCACGGACCCAGTTTGGATCTACTCTCTTTACATTTGCTGGAAAATTGCACCAATAGCGTTTAATCTTCATAATAAACAGCAGCATGGATATCGAAGTGAAATGTCAGAATTAACTTCTGCTTTGCTTTAATTTATACATTTCATCTTCTTTATCCTCTGATCACTTGTGGTTATACAGGCAGGATGTTTTTTTTGAAGCCAATGACTGAATATTCACAATGTTCTCCTTTCATAGAGATTTCTCATCAATAAACCAGAGGTGCTTTCGGTCCCCTGGTGGCATGTTCATAAATGCATTGCATTTAAAAACATCCAGCACAGGCTATCATTCAAAGATGTTTGCTATGGATGGTTTTCAAACATGGGCCTCCACACACACACACACACACACACACACACACACACACACACACACACACACACACACACACACACACACACACACACACACACACACACACACACACACACACACACACACACACACACACACTTACCTTGGCCTTCTCACTGGGCTCACTGTTTGTCCCATATGATTGATTGTGCAGCTCCTTTGAGACCACACACAGGAACTCGGATTGGTCTTCGTTTCCATAGTTGTAAGAGGAGCCTATGCTGACCAGCTGAAAGGACACACAAGAGCAGAGCACAATTAGCCTAAGACTGACGAAGCAGAGGCAAAAATTGAGTTACTCATGGTGGAAAAACAGAAGCGGGGAGACATTAGGGTTATGTAAAAAGAGGTTGACAACCAATCAAGGAGCACAGAGAGTCTACAGGCTCCTACAACTGCACTGCAAGCCCTTTAATATAATATATAAAATATAAAAATTCTTATTTGACGAAATAAGTTTCACTTAAAAACATAGCCGAGAACCTTTTCCTATTCCCACTTGGAAGTTTGTTTTAATGAATAATTATCTTTAATCAATATATAGCAATTGGTGACATTATAAAATATAGTATGAGATGGGGAACGCAATGGTCCACAGTCAGATTTAAACTCAGGATGTCCTAGTTTCACAATAATGTGGTACACCAACACTGCTAAGCCAATAGGACATTCCTGTTCCGAAAAAGATAGAAATAGGCTGCTTAAAAGCCAATTCAAAACTTTAAAGCTACCTGTGTCAGTTAAAGTGATTACATTTCGTGAAATGCAATGCAAACAATAATTCCAGGACCTGCAGACATTCCAGCATTAAAATCCAAAATAAAAATGTTCATGAGCATCAAAGGGCAAAAAGAAAACTTAGTTTTCAAAGTATTTACACAAAAATAAAAAAAATTGTGGTACAAACAAATAAGGTAAAGATAATGAAACAAAAAGATCACAAAGACGTCATCGACAGTGACTGAATACAAGTGCAGGGACCCGGGCACAGGAAGTAAACATGCTGGCTTAAAATCAATGGGGATCAGTGGATTTGCCTTGATAGGACCAGGTTTGTTTAAAGTGAAAATGTGGAACTGAACCGATGCAATCAAGTGTCGCAAAGTATGGTCTCTCCTACCAGGCAAATAAGAAGCAAAGCTCACTCTCATTAATCAACACCAGCTCCCTTTTTTTAGCCCTCTGATTTGAATGTTAGCAGTACCATACGACACATTGTGTAGGGTTTTCTGCAGTGCTTAGACTGCCTTATCAATCAAAATCAATACCATCACTGCAAAATACTATGAGCTGCTTTCTGTGAACATTTCATGTGTTCTGCTTCTCTTGCTTGCTTTAGCAGAATGGCTTACCAGTCTGCCCTAAGGCTTTTATGCAAAGCCACTCAAATTCAACCAAATGAAGACATCAGTGAAGCTACTGCTTGCAAAAGCAACAGGAAAATAATTTGCATGAGATAATCCTACAGGTAATCTTTTAATAAGCATTTACCAAACGACAAAGACACAGGAGGAAAAATAAAAAAGGGACGACATCTTTATAAAAAAAATGTCATGCACACCTTCAAAAAAATAAGGTAAAACACGAGCAACTCCTGTTCCTGAATAACTGCCTTTACTACTGATGTTAAACGTAGTACACTGCAGGCTACATGTACACTGTCTGTACCCAGGTGTGCATGTTCAGACATGCACCGCCTCATTAGCCAGTGCTCCCGGAGACTTGTTGTTGTTACGAGATCTCTCTTCCATTAGGCATCATTGCAGCCAAAGTACGACCAAATAATCTCATATAGCTGCCATGGATTCCACATGTCACAGTGCTAAACACTAAAAACACACAGAAGCTTCAGACTTTCAGCCTAAAATACACTTTTGACAGATTGTCTGTGTTCATGGAGTCTTTAAAGACGACAGTAAGGTTGCGTTCCGAATCGCATATTTTCTACTATATAGTATGTAGAAAAAAGATTTAGGATGTCCCGATTCTTGTGGCCAGATTTAGGATGGTTAGAAGTACCCGGATGTCCTACTTCATGCGGCGCAGATTGTTAGTGTTAAAAACTGCATCCTATTTGGGCGATTCTGACCCACAATCCAGTGCGCACGTGAGGTGACGTCACATCGACGATGAAAACAAACGGGGATGCGACGGATATAAAAGCAAGAGGCAAGATCAAGGCGCAATGTTATGATGAAATAAGAGAGTAAAGTATATCCCAATAGTATGCCTACTGCATCCTAACTAGATTATTTTTATCATCAGATGTAGAATAGAAAAAAGAAACAGTATGCGATTCGGAATGCAACTTAGGTCATTAGCGCTCATCTCTCCAAAAGACTCTCCTGGGCTGACGACTGAGCTTTAGGCTTTGCATAAGGAGTGTTTCTAAGAGTTTCCCCATCTGACCTGTGTAAGGAGATTAGAGAGATTTCAGCCCTAATGGGAAATCCATTGATCCCTCGTCTCGGGGAGGTTTATTCACACATAATACACACTCCTGACACCCAAAAATGTGGTTATTTCTGAACACAAACTCATGTAAACATTTCTCTATTTGTGTTCGGTTTCAAATCACAGTTAATCACAGTGACTACATCAAAGCAAAAAACAAGGCTTTTGACAAGCTTACACACTGGGATGCTGTTTATACAATAAAGATCATTGAACAAATTGTGAAGTGAAATAAAATCAAACTATAGGAAGAAAACTGTGCCATGTTCTCTTAGCCTCACTGGTGAGCAAGCAATACAAATGAACATTAAAATATGGGAAACGGCTATGTGTCTACTTGGGACAAACAATGGCGAATAGGGTGTGTGCGGACAACATGGGGACCATGCAATGACCAGCCCGTGGGCAAAAAATTGTGGGACACACCTCTCTGCTGTTGTTTGGCAAAGCAGACTCCTCTCCCTTCACCTCCCTTGACACAATCAGCAGAAACTCTGACTGGTGGGCCTTCCCGTAACTTATACTGACAAGCTGCAACAACCAATCAGAGCACAGAAGGGATGCCCGGTTCATGTATGTGGACAATGAGAAAGATGCGATTTGCTGATGCCTTTTTAGCCAATCCCCATCTTGAGGATTGGAATTTTCTGGGTCAATGTGAGCATAGCGGGGTGGGTGAAGCACATGACAGGAGGACTTTCTGCTGTGACCCCTGCGGAGAGAGATTTACCTGTTCAAACTTCCAGCCGTCAGACATAGTGGACACCATCTGTGTCAGCTCCTCCTCCTGGCACTGCAGCACCCGGTAAACATGCTTCACCGGGACCTGGGGAGGAGGGACAAACACACCAGAGAAAGGGAACACATATTACATATTGCCGTGTCTGAAGTTCCCGGTCTTCCACATACAATCAAATGCAGCATGCATGCCTGGGCCAGAGTTCTGCAGTCAATCTACTGACTTCATACTGTCATTAATGTTTGGTTTTGGAAGGTACTCTGGTCCAGAAGTGTCTGCAATTACATTTTCAGCCACTAGAAATGGCAGATTACAGCTTCAATGACTTGCCTGTATAACAAAAGGTGAAATATAATTAAAACAAATACAAAATTCAACTTCATATACCTGTGATGTTTTGCAGTCGCGTTCCCTGATCTTGTCTTTGATGAGCTTTATTAATGATGTGATGTTGTAGAATTCTGCTTCTTCCAGCACACCTAAAGACAGTGAAATAAAGAAGAGGATAAGGATTATGGATTTACGGCAGATGTATCCTGCTACTACTAAAGATTAGGTTAAGCTGTGAGAAATGGCATCTACTTCAGGGGTTTACATGTGATAGAATCTACTTTTCTTTGACCACTCAGACCAGTTATTTGTATTGCACGCATTCCGTTGAAACTGAAATTGTGAATGGCCACATGGGTAGTGTTTAAAAAGGGGTGTCTTCTTCCTTTGAAATCATTGCCAATGCTAATGATCAAATATTAAAGCATTATTTTTGACAACATTTTCAACAATAATCAATTTAAATATGAGAGACAAATAGTGTTTGTCGAGAGTGTGTTTAAAGTGCTACAGAAAACTGTTTTTGCTTTGAAAGATATTTTTTTTAAGGATTATGTTTAAGTATTTTCAATCCTTAATTGACATTGTGGAGAGACAGAAGATGAAATGGGGAAGAGAGGGGAATGCCGAGAACAGAATCCAACCCGGGTCCACTGTGACAAGGACTGAGCCTCTACAAGACATTTCTTCAAGGAGACCTTACCTTCCTCTGCCAAGTCTTTGTTGAGCACCAGTTTGCCATGTCTCAGGTAGTTAAGCACTGGCCCAAAGTATGTGGGGTCTCTGTCGATGAGATAGGCACCAGTTTCATCCTGAAAAGCAAGGGAGGAATAGAATTAATGAATTCCACATTCGAAAATAGCCCTATTTCTGATCAAAACTACACTTTGAGAAAAATTATCATCATCATCATCATCATCATCTTCAACCGCTTATCCGAAATCGGGTCGCGGGGGCAGCAGCTTGAGCAGGGAACCCCAAACTTCTCTTTCCCGGGCCACTTCAACCAGCTCTGACTGGGGGATCCCGAGGCGTTCCCAGGCCAGCGTGGAAATATTATCTCTCCACCTAGTCCTGGGTCTTCCCCGAGGCCTCCTCCCAGCTGGACGCTCCTGGAACACCTCCCTAGGGAGGCGCCCTGGGGGCATCCTTACCAGATGCCCAAACCACCTCAACTGGCTCCTTTCAATGCAAAGGAGTAGCGGCTCTGCCCCGAGTTCCTCACGAATGACTGAGCTTCTCACCCTATCTCTAAGGGAGACGCCAGCCACCCTCCTGAGAAAGCCCATTTCGGCCGCTTGTACCCGCGACCTCGTTCTTTCGGTCATTACCCAGCCTTCATGACCATAGGTGAGGGTAGGAACAAAGATCGCCCGGTAGATCGAAAGCTTTGCCTTACAACTCAGCTCTCTTTTCGTCACAACAGTGCGGTAAAGCGAGTGCAAAACCGCCCCTGCTGCTCCGATTCTACGGCCAATCTCACGCTCCATTGTTCCCTCACTCGCAAACAAGACCCCGAGGTACTTGAACTCCTTCACTTGGGGTAAGGACTCATTCCCTACCTGTAGTAGACAATCCATCGGTTTCCTGCTGAGCACCATGGCCTCCGATTTAGAGGTGCTGATCCTCATCCCAACCGCGTCACACTCGGCTGCAAACCGATCCAAAGAGAGCTGAAGGTCACAGGCCGATGATGCCATCAGAACCACATCATCCGCAAACAGCAGAGATGAGATCTTCAGACCACCAAACTGCAACCCCTCCCCACCACGACTACGCCTTGATATCCTGTCCATAAATATCACAAACAGGATTGGTGATAAAGCGCAGCCCTGGCGGAGGCCAACCCCCACCGGAAACGAGTCTGACTTACTACCGAGAACCCGTACACAGCTCTCGCTTTGAGCGTACAGAGATTGGATGGCCCTGAGAAGAGACACCCTCACCCCATACTCCCGCAGCACCCCCCACAGTATCTCCCGGGGAACCCGGTCATAAGCCTTCTCCAGATCTACAAAACACATGTAGACTGGATGAGCAAACTCCCAAGCTCCCTCTAGGATCCTTGCGAGAGTGAAGAGCTGGTCCGTTGTTCCACGGCCAGGACGGAATCCGCATTGTTCCTCTTCAATCTGAGGTTCGACTATCGGCCGAACCCTCCTTTCCAGCACCTTGGAGTAGACTTTGCCGGGAAGGCTGAGAAGTGTGATACCCCGGTAGTTGGAACACACTCTCTGGTCCCCCTTTTTAAAAATAGGAACCACCACCCCGGTCTACCACTCCTTCGGCACTGTACCCGACTTCCACGCAATGTTGAAGAGGCGTGTAAAAAAAATTATATCAATTTGAATTAAATGCATCCACTACAGGGAACACATTGCGCACACATTTACAATTTTTCCACAGAGAGAAACTGAACATCTGTGCATCATGGAATAACACTTGAGGGATAATAATGAAGAGGTTTGCTCCTGTGCTAATAATCTGTACAGGGGTAGAAGGGGGACATGTGCTCACTGAGCTGCCCACATAAGAACAGCTTTAGGATATCACTCCACTGCTCCCAAAGGCCTTGGGTTTGATCCCGATTCCTTCACCTGCCGGGTATACCCCTATTTCTGTAAGTACTGTGATTAGACCGTCTTTGTCTCATGGGGGGTAGAGGATGCTAAAACAATTAGAGCAGAACAGAAAAAGTGTTGGAACAGAAGGCTGAATCCACCGTAGGGACCAGGAGAAAGCCCCTTGGTTTATAACCTACAATTAGCCAAGCATGGACTGTTACATAGCTAGCCTAACACATGATATAATGAAAGATAGTTTGAACAGCTATTTCAACTACTGCAGCTGGCAGCAGTTTATTACTAAACGTTGTTTTAACACTATGCAACATTGAGTGAGTCAACTGTGCATGACGTTTAGTAAAAACATTCAGCAGGGAAGAGACGCCTTGAGCAAATTTTGTGTTAATCCTCAAATGCTTCAGGATGTTTGATTTAGCATTAGTCGAGTGTACATATGTCCTCAGAAGAAAACTTGGCAAATTAGCAGCATTTGCTCACTTCATTATTTACCCAAGAACACAGCAGTATTGTCATGCTCCAGGCTATGACCAAAATCAAAACATACAGACTAGTCTACACTGAAGAACACGTGCACATTCACTATGCCTCGTTCCCACCGAGAAGAGCGGGTCGGATCGGAGCGGTTCGGTCCGAGTAGTTTGGCTTTTCATTTGCCAAAAGTTGGGTAGGGTAGGTTTTATGCGCACCTTACCGCTCTGAGCCGCTCCTAATCTCAGTACTTCTCCGTTGGGGTACTAGCCGCTGAAAGGGGGCTGAAAAGGCAGAGCTACACACTGCCGTCATTTGATTGGTCGAAATAATCATTTTCGCCATGTGTAGTCATCTCGGCAAAAGTGAAGAGAGTCTTGTGTTTTGGCGAAAATGTGAGCACAGCTCTGTTTATTGTGTGGTGTTTTTCCTCGTCAAAAAATTAATCAGTTGGTTACACTGTGTCCCACTGCTAGTCACGTAGCTGCCGCAGCCAGCGCTGTTCGCTCACAGTCTCTATCAGTTGCACCGAGCCGTCTCTGTGCTCACAACAACACGGGGGAATAAATAAAGAAGCGGCTGCTTTGACTAAGCAAAAACGAGAGACCGCTGGCTAGGGCTGGCCAGAATTATACGAATATCCGAGTATTTGTTTGTTAAATTAGTATTCGGAGCTCAATTCAGTATATTCGTTTTTTTTTTTCAATTTTTTTTTTTTGCAAAGGTAGCTCAAACTGCAGTATATTTTGTCAGCAAATAATATTTGGATATACAAGTTATAAAACAATTGTAAAATACAAATTAGACGTTCATTTAAAATATATTATCGAATTATTTGAACGCCAACCGGTGATATCAGCTGTAGTAGGCTACGTGATGTTACCCGAGTGAGGCAAAACTAAAAGCGGCACCAAGCGCAGAAGGGAGAGAGACATGGAGGAAGAATAGATTGTGTTCCTAATAACTCTACAGTAGGGCCCGACCGATATATTGGCCGGCCGATTTAATCGGCTGATTATAGCACATCTCCGAAAATCGGCAATCGGCAAAATGGCCGCCGATTTTTTTATTTATTTTTATTTTTTCAGCAATCATGTTAAAGCAGCAACGAGTAACATTTAAATATCTTTTAAACAGCCTCATGTTTCCTCTCATAATCATAAATTACCTTTAACAGCAAACGAGACCATCTGTGCAAAGAAATACTTTTTTATATAGTTTTTATTACTGCATTTGATCTGGTCATACACCCAGTCCGATTTTCGGTTCACGCATGCATGCTCTATGGTCACATATCCGTATTGGTCGCAGATTTCAGTGCGGCGCAGGAACGCGATTTGAGAAGCCTATGGCTCCAGGTGAGGGAAAGGGAGCGGGAGCCTTGTTTGAGACAGTTGTTTGTTCATAATGACTGATAACGGGGCTGAACCATCAAAGAAAAAAAAGAAAATGCAATGAAGAAAAGCTAAAAGGCGGAGCAGAGTCATTGGTCATCTCTTGACTGTTAATAGTAGTTGATATTACTATATAGTTATTATATAGAATTTATATAGTGCTTTATTGGAGGTCATTCAAAGACACTTTACATCAAACGTATAGAAAATCATACTTATAGGGAAAAATAAAAAATACAGACAAATTAAAGATAAGGTTTGGAGTGGAGTCCGGTGTAATTATGCTTTCTTAAAGAGGTGAGTTTTGAGTTGACTTTTGAATGAGTTTATTTAGTCTGAGATGCTGATGGTTGGAGGGAGGGAGTTCCAGAGGGTTGGGTGCAGTTACATAAAATGCTTAATGTTTTGAGTTTAAAAATGCGTCATGTCACTTTAGACATATTTGTAACACTTTTTTTTTTTTTTTTAGATAATGCATATTTCAATAAATAAAAAGTTCCTGTACACCTATTGACAGTAACAAGTATTTATATATATATATATATTTAAGGGTTCAAAAAAGTAAATTTTCAATATATATTTATGGGATTTAAAAAAAAATAATCAGCCGATTTAATCCTTATCGTAATTTTTCTCAGAAAATAATCGGCATTGGCACCCAAAGATCAATATCGGTCGGGCCCTACTCTACAGGCTACCACATTAGCGCGATTTCGTAAGGAAATGTAATGCTTGACGTAATGCTAACGTTAGCTTAGCTCAGCTGTTTGTTTACATTCAGCCATGCTATTCAGCCATCATCAACCATGACTTGCTTGCATCATGGGAATAGGCAGTCAATAATGGATATAATATGGACACAAAAGACTATCAATATTGGATCTTTGTATGGATTTATAAACCGCCGAAAAGATGCACGTTCCTTGATGAATAGATAAGCTCCTGTATGGGTTACGATGGCGTGGAGGACAGCTGATTTGGAACGGAAAAACAGCCGTTTACCTCCACGGGGAGAAGTAAGGAACTCCGACTTTACTACCGTTCGAAAGTTATTAAAGCATCAACAAACTACGCAGCTTGCTGTCTCGGCTCACACACTCGGTTTCAGTTAGTACATTGGCATTATTAATGTTGGTTTGATGGTGTGTTTTTCTGGAACGAATATCCGAATATTCGCTCGGAAAAACCAACGAATACTCAAAGCCTGAAAAATGGCATTTGGGCCAGCCCTACCACTGGCTTGACCACAGTTGTTCTCGCCCTACCAGTAAGGGTAGGGTCGGCGGTGGAAACACCACCAAGATTCTTAAAAGTGAGCTGTCCCGCTCTGAGCTGCTCCGACCCGACCCGCTCTACTCGGTGTAAACGAGGCACCTAGTCTTCATGTGCAGACATGGATTCAACTAAAAATCCCATTAATCTTTGCAATAATGAGGAAAAGTCCCAGTGCATTTTCTTTTGTAATGAATCTTGGAACTCTCTTAGCTGGCTGACCTCTTTCCCAAATCACAAAATATCCCTTCGGAGCTCTATTCTGGTCTCACTGTTTCAGTTCCTTACATTTCCATAGTCACTGAAGTTTAAGGCACAAGCAACGGTGTGCCTGTATGAAGGAGAGGACACAGACAAGACCAACGCTAAACAACTTTCAAATCGCAATGTGCATAATGGATGATTAACATTGAAAGTTAAAGATTTGCCCCTCTGTTTATTATTCACTTCATGGGCAAAGCCACCATGCACCAACTGTATATTTATTTCCAGTAGTTAGCCACCTATAGTGTACGAACCACTAAACATTTAAAAAACATGTGTTAAGGTGAGTAAATGCTGAAAAAGGTGCATTACGGGACTTGTGTCCAGTCACTTATTTATTTTATTTATTAGTAATATCTGTATCTGAACACACAAGGAATGTTTAGATAAAGTGAACTTGACGGACATATTTGCCCGATGCACATCAATTAATTAATCTAAATAATAAATATTGCAAACCTGAATCTTGACCATCACACTATAGCTTATAATATATGGTAGTTCATAAGTTCAAAGGTAAACGATGGTTCTGTTCCCACAATTACTTGTATCACTGCGAACACCAGTGTTTGACAGGAGAAAAAGCTTTGACAAAAGGTCTACTCAACTTTACATTCACTTATAATTTTTCTCAGTAGTCATGTGCCACCCTGACTGTCAGGGGACCACTTTGTAACCACTGTTATGACAAGAAGTTATGGAGGCCCAGGTATAAAATATACCCATCTGAGCTTGAAAAATTAAATAACATTGAAATAACTCAGTTAAAGAGGTGATTTTTGTGCAATATTTGGTAATTAGAAATTGTTCAACTTAATTTAAGGGCATTCAAGTAGTTCAATCGTTAAGGCTCCCTCTACACTGTTACCCTATAATGCACTAAACAATCAGCATCAGCAAACACAAAATACTATTTGTGGGAATCAGTGGGGGACTTGGGTGACAGTGAGTGACCCAGTTCAGAGAAAGATGATTATGCGTGCTCTGATATGGGCTCATGTACACAAAGGGGACAGTGTCTTTAATAAAAAAAACAAAAGGCTTGGTCTCTGGGGGCCCCAGGCTTGGGAGCACCCAGTAACAAACAAGGGAAGAGACAGCAAGGGAATACAAGATTCAAGACCTCCTTTATTGGTGGAGGCCTGCTGGGATGCACTGTGGACAGGCAGGAAAAGACAACGAAAACTTAGGATCTAGGAGGGAATAAATGTATATAATACTTGAAACGCAGCCTGAGAAAGCTCAAAATATGTGTAATAGTTTGATTGTGATGGTAAACAAAACTAGCTCATTATCTATTAATAACAAGGTTGTGAAGGGTAACAGAACAGGTCTGTCTTGACAGTGTAGAAGGGAATTTAAACTACAGTGACAGGCATTTAATTTTTCATTCATACCTTAGAGGTTTATTAATTAAATAAAAACAAATTAACTTCTAGGGACAAGGCCAACCACTTCAAAACGAAGACACCAGATGAAAAAAAATCAAATTAAAAAAATAACGAGTGTCAACAACACTGCCTACAAACACCATCTGAAAAAGGTCAGTTCAGTGTAGATTTTGTGGGTTGGCCTAGGAGAGGGAAAAAAACTAAAAAAAAAAAAAAAAAAAAAAAAAAACTTAACTACAAAGCCATAGCCAAGTCAAAGCAGACCTTATATTCAGACTTTAGAGCCTAACATTGGGGTAAACAAAAGCTAATCTGAAGGGTGGGCTTTACTGTAGAGGGAAGTACAGAGTACTAACCTTATCACTTGCCTCCTACACACAATACATATCCTCCCACAGGAAATACCAAGATAAGACTCACCCTTTAAGCTCATGGTGCCCAATAATGCTTTCTGCAGACACATTTACTCTCAACGTCAGTCTTTAAGTTTCTTGTGAATTATTTTTAAATTAAGTGTACACAAGGGTGTACACTTAAGTTTGCCATCACCTAATTCAAGCCAGACAGAAGCAGGGATATTGCCTGCTTGATTTCATACAGACATCCTTTCCAATATTCTCAGGCCAAGAATAAAAAGAATTAAAGCATTATCAAACGCTGCTCAGCCTTTGCTGGAGTACAAGCCCACTGAGGAAACTATTCTATTTCTTAAAGATGTTAGAGTAGATCTTCTGAGTCACATGACTGTAGCTACTGAGCCAAATGGAAGTCTGATCCTTGTTGAGTAGGAGCCAGGAGTCCCTCTGGAGTACGAGCAGTAAAGGCAAAGTAAAGCAGGGCCTTAATCTTTTAAAAAATACACACATCGTGGCTTGATTATATTGAAACTATCTAATTATTCAACACTGCCATTTAAATTAGATTTGCTTGACATTTCACCAGGGCTGGGATAAAAACCTCACACCTTTCAACCCTTTCTCGACTCAGCGAGGCAACACCATCAGTGCAGTTTTGCAGAAAAATGTATGACGGGCGAGTGCTTCAGGCAGTGAACGAACAGCTCCTTTTAAAAGTCCCCTAAAAGCTTTGCTGTCATGATGAGAGGCACTTACTTAGCTCCACAGCTAAGCTGGCAAGCCAGGAAATCACTGCAACCTGGAGTTTTCTCCAGGCAGAGAGAGAAATGTGCATTGCAGTAGAAAGAAGATTAAAAAAAAACTGGTCTCTTTGAAAACTGTGTTTAATGTGGAACAATAATCCAGCTGTTGACATCTTAATTTACTGCAACACAAAAGGTGAGGCTCTTCTGTAGGTGCATGGCTTTTGTGAATAAAGTTGCTTTAGACCGTTAAAGTCGAAGGGATCGGCCTTGAGTCGCACCTGATCTCCGCAGTGTCCTGTTGAGCATCCTCTGCGAGAAGACAGAGCAGGAGGAAGGCGAGATATCACCGTTAAATATTTACATTGCCTCCCACAGTGTGCTCAGGCATGACATACATCCTGAATCCAGCATGAAATGCAGCCATGTTTCTCTCACACATGCAGCAGAGAGAAATTCTTTGGGCAGCAAATGGATATGAATATGAAAAGAATAAGGAGGGACAAGAATCCTTTGTGATGGGGCGCTTGAAAAATTGATGCAGCTCTCAAAGCTAGAAAGCTTGGTCTCTACTTGAGTGGTCATGAGCTGAGTAGTTTGAGTGCAGGAGTCTGCCAAAGGGATAGATGCCATTGCCCATTAATGTGCATCTTAGCTTGTTGCTGATGATAGGAAAATTGACAATTTTGAGAGTGACACCTAATTAGGATCTCATGAAGTAGTCACTTAAGCCTAACAAAACATGGTAACATTGTCCTTCTAAATGTAAGAATAAGTGAGCATGGAAGAGGGATTTTGTCAAACTTCTGGGATGAGCAGAATATTAAAATATTTTACATATCAAATACAAGACCATTAGCTATTACGGCCATGCACATCACAGCACTCTCTCCACTTTCTCCCTTAACTACCCCAATGTGCAAAAGCAGGCTTCAGTCAACAAAATGAATAATGCAGTTCTACTCAAGAGTCCCGGTGAAGCGCATCAGCCTGCGTGACTGTGAACTGAACCACTCATTTCCTGGGCTGGAAAACACAGTGCTGCGTTCCTCCAAAAACAGAGTTCTTTGCTGATGCGTTAGTATTCCTTTAAACATGCAGGGTTGTGCGACGCAAGGCTCAGATGCATATACAGTTTAATCATAGTGACAAATGGAATAATGTCTCATAATAAACATTGCTGTATTGGGAACAGCTAGACTGCTTTCAGGAGAGAGGTACAGTAACGGCTGATACACACTTAGGTAAAGGGATTGCCATGGACTGATCCGTTGCTCACACCACAGGAGGATACATTGACAAAAAAGCAAGATGATTATTCACAGATTAAAGTATTTGCATGAAAATAGGAGATGAGCCATGGCCTCTACTTGGCATAAAAAGGGGGGCAGCAGGGATGAAGATTAAAATGGGCAAGTATATGAAAACAAAGAATAATGGGCCAGTAAAATGACCGCTGAAAAGCAGAGCACGCAACACTATGGTTGCGTTCCGAATCGCATACTTTCTACTATAGAGTATGTAGAAAAAAGATTTATGATGTCCCGATTCTTGTGGCCAGATTTAGGATGGTTAGAAGTACCCGGATGTCCTACTTCATGCGGCCAAGATTGTTAGTGTTGAAAAGTGCATCCTATTTGGGCGATTCTGACCCACAATCCAGTGTGCACGTGAAGTGACGTAACATCGACGAAGCCTCCATATGAAAACAAACGGGGATGCGACGGATATAAAAGCAAGAGGCAAGATCATGATGATTAAATAAGAGAGAAAAGTATGTCCCAATAGTATGCCTACTGCATCCTAACTAGATTCTTTTTATCGTCAGATGTAGTATGTAGAATAGAAAAAAGAAAGAGTATGCGATTCGGAACGCAACCTATGTATGCATACACTAAATACATTGTGTTTAACAGTGCTGGGGGGCCTTAGAGCCCTCACGCTTCTGTTAAAAACTGGCAGATGGACAAATAGAAGACTGCATCTGGAGCACTGATTCAGGGAGATGAGTGACCTCATCCCAAGCTCTCAGATGTCAGCAGCACCTCACCCAACTTGGCAATGACTTTTGTAGGCTACTCATTAAGAGAACCTCACCACCAGCACAAAGGCTGAATACTGCAGAGCAAACAGAGCCAAGTAACCGACTGACCTCAAGAGAGGAAAGGGGGAAAAAATGTAATCAAGCAGTTAAGTCTTATATGTGTAGGTCATTTGGTACATTCATTATAGCTTGCAGACATTAAAATCACTGGATGGGCCAGAAAATACCTATGGATGGATATCGATTCATAAGCATACCAATATGATAAAAAAAAATGTTTTGACATTACGGCACTTTAATTATTATTATGCTACAATCCAATCAACCAAGTAATAGATTAAAAATTATTCTGCACTTATTTGATTGTTAAAAGTAGAGTGAAATAACACACAAAAGTTTAGATTACATTTTAAGTGTATTCAGTCACTCAAAATGGAGTTACTTTTATCTACAGAGAGTTCAAACAAAGTCAAATATATAGCCTTACTGTAGCTGTTGTCAAATGTAAATTCGATCCAGTTTCGAAGAAACATTATGGTTACTGTCACTATTTGACACCTCGGTGAGTGCAACGCAATGTAACGGCCTCAGATAGCGAAAGTTTGCAGCCCAAGTAACAACTTAAATTAGCAAATTGTGAAAAGATAATTGTTAATATCCTACGTTTTTACTTTAAGTGGCAACACTTTAAACACCTCTTGAGGCTCCTGCAAGACCTGGCAACCTTTGATGGTAAAAACACAGCTACACACACAAGCTAAGAGCTAGATCGTTTGTCATGTGGTGACTGTCGGAATCTAGCTAGAGTTAGCTTACCGGGCTAATGCTAGCAAGCCACAGCATTCGAGTTAGCAATAAGTATGTATAAACAACGATTTGCACAAAGCTATGGGTGTGAGAAGGCAAGCGTACGAGTGTCGTCATTATTACTCCAAACTGCTTAACAAGTCAGTGGGTATATAATCGTATTTTAGAGGGAAATAACATGTTGTTAACTGACTGCGCTCGTCCTAACTACATTGCTAACTAGCTCGACTGGCGTTTAGCATTTACCTTGTCGGAGTCGAGCTCGGGGTCAGCTTGGCTCAGTCTGTACAGAAATGATTTGGGATCTCGACACAGCGTCTGTCTCGTTGTTAAAAAATACGTCCCGCCGACGTTAAGTCGAATCCATTTGGATGCTGCACCACCGTCGGAGTTGTTTCTCTCCAGCGTAGAATGGGGCAAACATCTCCGGTGAACGGAGCCGCTCGTCTCGGAGCTGTTCTCTGCCATCCCTCTCCTCGTCTCCTCCGCCCTCGGCTGAGTCGGCTCGGCTGGCTGTGCGGCTAACAGGAAATATCGAAGCTGCAGCCACTAACTTGGGAGTCCACGGTTCATGTAAAGCAGGCTGCCAGCGCCTCAGCCACTCCTACTAACCCACTCCACCGGCACTTAGACACCTGCATAAATTATTTCACAAACAGCCTTCCTGAAGAGAGGCAGGCACAAAACATATTTTTAACATCTATTACCAGCAGCACCTCGTATGTGAATACTGAACACGGAGTCATGCTGTTTTTCAATTAGGGCTTCTATCTTATGTATTCACTGGTTAAATATTTTACGAATATTTATTTTATTGACTTAGGCCTTTAATACTTTTGCCTTTCTATTTAGCTGGTCTTTAAAAAAAACGTTGCTGTCCTTGCAGCGTTTTCTACTATATATCATCTTATATTGTCTGTTCATGTTATGCCTATGTAAAAGTGTAAATTGCATTTCTTGAATGAAAGGTGCTATAAAAATAAATATTATTATTACGAGGTACTCGCTGGATGATATGGAGCATTGATTCTTCAGAACATAGACTAGCAACAAAGTAACATTTCTCTACATTGGTGGCAGTCACCCTATATAAAATATATATTTTTTACACACACGCTATTACATCTTACATTTTTAAGTATCCCAAACCTTTTTCTCCTGTGATATTTGCATTGAAGTAATAGCCACGACACAAAAACACTGATAATGGGCTGGTACTTTATTTACATGCTGCAAAATGTGAGATGCCATTGCCACTGAATGCTGCTTTCAATGTGTCATGACTGGTTGTTAACAGAAGACAGGACACATGGCTTTATTTGTATGCCTAAACCCCTACATGCTTTAATTACTGGACTACCAAGCATTAAGTGGAAAATTCATCATTCAACATCTACTGACCTAGCGCACAAATAATCAGAGAGAGAATGAACAGATTCATTAAATTATCAGAATATGATTAAATCACTGAGCAAATAGAAAATGTATGATATAGTAAGAAAAAAGCTGTAAAATATTATAGTTTACAATAATTATTCACATTCAAAGGCTTTACATCTCAATACATACACAACATGGCCCCTGAACATGACTTCAATCCAAATATGATTCATATATTAGAATTTAAATAACACAGAATGAACTAGAGGCTAAACAATAGCCATCAAATAACCTTATACAAGAATAAAAATACAAAAACTGTATCCTAATATCATTGCATTACTTGCTTCAGATTTTAATAATACATCATCTGTACATCACAGTTCTAGTCAGTTACAAGCCAGGTAGAGTATTCCATACACAATGTAACCGACTGCCATCGACTTGATTCAAACAATTTTTCTAACTAGAGGAAACACTTCTCTAGTGCTTCCTCAACTTTGTAGACAGATACAGCAATTTCATCGGTTATTTGGATCAGATAGATATCCTTAACTGACATCCAACCACATCGAGCCCCGGGCCCCAGGGCCAGAGGGTCCTATTCACCTATACTCCAGTCACACACTGCACACACAGAATCAGCTGAAGGAAGAGGGCCTTTGGAAAGGACCTTAAGGTAATATGTCAGAAAATTAAAAGCATTATGAAAACACA
Source organism: Hyperoplus lanceolatus (assembly GCA_026929865.2). NCBI lineage: Eukaryota > Metazoa > Chordata > Actinopteri > Uranoscopiformes > Ammodytidae > Hyperoplus > Hyperoplus lanceolatus. The sequence continues at coordinate 17,160,855 of CM049411.1, read as the reverse complement.
TATTGCTAAAACAAAAGCACAAGTTAAATCAATCGCTTTAATTTCTATTGGGCCAAACGTCAGTTGAAAACAAAAATAAAAAGACGGGCCATTGAGCCCGATGAGGCAGGTTTGCCATCTTGTCCAGGGACAACAGCTTTACTGTGATTGCTTCCGAGAATGATAGTATGTGTATGCATCTCTGTTGATGATGTGGTTTTCTGTTCAGCATGGGGTGGTCAGCACATGAGATTTTGTTTTCAATAGGACGTACTAAAGATGAGCCGACTATCCCACAGAAAAATAAATTGAAGAACTCACACCACAAAGAAATAGCCAGTGAATGGTACAGAACAGCCAAATCATCCAATAATATTCGCTATGGTTGCCAATGCAGTCAAAAATACCCACCTTTAAACTTGAATAAACTATATCTCCAGTGCCCTAAGAGAGAGAAGCGGACAGGGCTGAGCCACAAAACTGGCCATGCAGGAAAGATAAGCAAGTTATGATTAGGAAGTCCAAGCTAGTGGCATGTTTACCCGCCCTCTGTTAGCAATACATCCTCAGTAACGGCAATGGAAGGCTCACACTTGTACACAGACTGATTCAGACCAGTGTCTCACTGCAGAACGGCACTCTGCTTTGTTACATTGAGACCTTAATTGGACTGCAATAAGCAAGTACCAAGATACTAAAAAAACAAATCAAATACCGTGGGAACATTTGGGCTCTGACAAAAATATATATATAGGATTTGAGTATGATAAACATGTGAGATTGAATCAGTTTACAGTATCTGTTACAACTATGGAGTATATGCAGTAGAAGTGGGGCCTGACTACAGCTTGCACGTACAATGTAGGATTAGGATATGGTTTAATTGAGATATCAGGATAGGCTCTGGTTCACAAAAGCTAGATTTTGTGTTATGGTATCATTGAAGCAGGAAACCAGTCCTTGCATTTGAGATAGTCCTAGCGGTACCCAAGCTTGTTGTCAATCTACAGGACAAGCTTGCCCTTCTCCCCACCCCCACCCTGCAGAATGTACAAAAAGCAGATGTGCATGGTGGCAGTCTTATCATCCATACATGGAAAAATGCAATAGAAGCCTCACAGAGAGCACAAAGAACAAGCAAAGCAACCCTGAATCCAAAGTTGTATTTTTTCCGTGGTTCTACTCAGGAAAACAAACAAGGTCTAGATGCCAGCGTCTCTAAGAGTTTGTTTACATTGCGGTGATGAAGGGCACTAAAGAGGGTGTTACTCTGCTCAGTGATTGGCCTCAGAGCTAAAGAGGAGTGGCCACAGGAGGAATGCTGCTCCTATAGGCCAGGATTTTGGTGCCTTTGATAGATCTTTCTCCACACTTCCTGGATCTTCTTGCACCATCTGTCAGCATTTCCGCTGGGGTCCATCAAATAGTATGTTCGGTTAGGCTGCAAACATCACAGAAAATTATATTAAAATAGAAAACGGATGGACGAATTTAAAATATTGGACATGTTTCAACATGCTGCTGCAGAGACTTTAGAAATACATTTTTGTGTACCGTGTGGACAAAGAAGGTTTTGAAGTTCTTGGCCTCAGGGCGTAGCTCTAGGGACCATGGAATCTCTCCTTTCAGGACCTTGTTGACAGGATCCACGTAGTACAGGTGTGGTCCTTCAGTGAGAAGCAGCTGTCTCCGTCTAGCAAATAGACCCTGCAATGGAATGCAGAATTTCTCAAGACATTAGTTCACCAACAGAGGGGGCTATGAGGCCAATGAGACTTTCCTCATCACAGCAGAGATTCCCCTTTACTTCCTATATCGTAGCAGTCAGAGCAACACCATAATTTATGCTGAGCTTAAACTTTAACTAGAAAACCTGTTCACGTTTCACTTTGAAACCATTACAAAACCCAACTGGTTGGCAAAGAACATCTAATCTATAAAGAAGATGAAACAATGAAATTATATCAATTCCTAAATATTTAAAAAAATAAATAGAATAAATATACAACAATAAAATACATATAAGTAGTAGTATAAAATATATGGGTTACTTATTACACACCTTTCGTTTATCCACTGGGCCCATTTTCAGAATCAGGTTGTTCTCCACAAACTGGTGCCTGTGTGAATAAACAGGATTATTTTTCTTAAGAAAAACATGTTTATTAACAGCCAGATTGTTATTTACATTAAAATATTTTTAATTATAATTGAACTTTGTTCCACATTTTGTAGGTCATGAGCAGGACATTAATCCAAGAAGAAACATTGGAGGGGTTTACCAGAGGTTTCCAGTGGTCTGTTTGTCCAGCAATAGCTGCTTCTCCTCTTCAGTGAACTGCAGGTCCAGCTCAAAAGAGTTGTTATCCAGGTCGTGGATGTACTGCTCAATGTTGCTGCTGGACCTCTGTGGGGGCTGGGATTCATGTGGTGATAGGGAGTGTGACGAGCTGGACTGGGCCACCTGCATGTTGCTGAACTGGCTTAGGAGGTCATCGTACTGAGATTGGAAATGAGATAGGTGAGATGTTTGGTTGAAGTTTAGCGGTATATTCAGGGTTTTGGAGGAAAGAGGTCTCTCGTTCAACAAGACATCCAACATAAGTCTTTAACAATAAATAAGGAAACAATTGACCAAAATTGATCATTGGACTGTAATAAAATACTTACGTTTCCATAGCAGTCCTCATCATCCTCAGACATGGCTGGCAGATAGGGGGTGAGCTTGGGGGGTGTTTGTATGTGTAGATCACTCCAGGAGACGTTGTCAAAGAAAGGGTGTTGCTTCAAAGGGTCGTACCCTCCCATCTCTTCACAACCAATCCTCTTGGAAGGGTCCAGTGACTGAGGGGAGAAAACAGAAACAGATTCATTATTATTCAGTTCAAAAAAGCACTGCCCTGGTAAATAATCATGACTAGTACAGACAACTAATATATAACATTACATCCACAGAAATTACAAGCACTTGAATGTATCTTATGTATATAAATCATGGCGCTTAATGACCTACCAAAAGCTGTCTGACGAGATCCTTGGCTTTGGGAAAGAATTTCTCAGGGAATTCATACTCCAGCTTTATTATCTTTTGGAATATTAGGTACTCATTTCTACAACATATGAAACACACACGAAAAAAGAGAAACTGTTAAGAAAATGATAGTTAAAATGTTTTCTATACATTATTGGTACAAGGATATTCTCATGTCTAGCATTTTTGGCACATAAAATAACATTACATTTTAATAGGAATAGCAATTCAACATGATTAACCATTACTGAATTGTGAATTAACAAGGGTTAACTGAGGTGTGATAACATCACAGCAGTACTTACCCAGCTCGGAACGGTGGTAAACCAGCCACCAGTTGATAGATTATACATCCCAAGGCCCAGAGGTCAGAACTAAAATCGAAAAACAGAAATGTGAAGTAGAAAGAAAAAAAAAACTACTAGGAATTTTATCACAATGATGACCAAACCTAATTACCTCTTGCAGGCTGATTTCTCTGTTAGCAGCTCTGGAGACACATACTGTGCTGTTCCAACAAAGGAGTTTGCTCTCGCTGCCAAACGATGAAAATAAATGGTAAGAAGATATGGAATAACTTCATAGTGCTCACAGCGAAATGCAACATTGACCACTTCACTTGTTATACTTAATACTGACAAGTGCAATTCAAATCAGGATTGTGAAATACCTTGTTTACTGTCTGATGATAACTGTTTTGCTGTCCCAAAATCTGTTATCTGGACGTGCATCTCTTCACTCAGAAGAATATTCTCTGGTTTCAGATCTCTGAAATTAACAAAATAAATTGTAATTTATGGGTTTGGGAAAGGTTTGAAATTGATAAGGAAAACAGCAAAGGATAAAAAGAACAGAAAGTCGTACCTGTGTATTATCCCCTTATTGTGTAAGTATTGTAGAGCACAAACTATTTCAGCTGAGTAGAATCTAGTACAGGTCTCATCAAATGAACCTATTTTGCGAATGTATTTCAGGAGCTCTCCATTCTTAGCGTAGCTGAGACCAAAATCTAAAAGAACCTGGTTAAGGAACATTAATTAGTAGATATCAATTATTATAAACATTAGATTTGTTTTACACACAAACTATACATTATTAGTATACAAAATGACTTGAAAAATTGAACTTGTTAAAAGGATACACAACTTCTCATCATCTTGAAATGTGAAGTAGAGCTTGACGAAGAATGGGTGATCTAGATTTGACATCACATCCCGTTCTCTTTTCACGTACTGGGCTTTGTTCTCCTTCATAATATGGCGCTTCTCTAAAATCTTAACTGGAGGAGAGAAAGGGAAATCTCAGGATATAATAGTAAAAACACACTAAGTAACTTTTTCAACTTGAAATAAAGTTAATTCACCAAAGGTGAGTGAATTATTACTTACTTGCATATTCTTTCTCTGTTACCTTCTCTCTTGCGAGGACAACCTAAGGATAAAAGAACAGAATTAACATCTTACTTTCTTGTTTGACTTGAGAAAAAAATCTAGTAGCTCTCACGGCCTGTTTAGTCAATTCACTTGAAATGAAATGAGGATGACTCATCCAAGTACATTAATCAAAAGAATGCTAGCATACATGTAGCAACATCTACCCAGGTACAATTCAAAAGCAATGTGGAATGCAAGTTACATACCGTTGAGAATGAGCCCTCTCCCAGTATTTTGCCAAATCTGAAGTCCTCTGGCTTCTTTTTGCGTGGCTGAGGCACCTGGACAGCCGGCTGTGTGCGGAGGTCTGAACCCGGGCTGCTTGCAGACCCTCCTACAGCACGGGCTTGTGAGGCTGAGCCCTCCATGCTGGGACAGTGGCTACTGCTTGCGCCTGGGATAGCAAGTGGCGAGCAGGAGTCGGGGTGGTTTCTTACCATTGATGGATGCGAGCAGGAACAGATGACAACGCTGGGCTGAATGGGCACAACATCATACTGGAACAGGAGAGGGAACATTTTGAATGTCAATCAGCAGGGTGATGCAGTTATAATTCTTGTTTCAAATAAAAATCCTAGTCTAAAGCAGAGCAAATCTTATATCTGACAGGAAATCTTAGGCCATCAAGAAAGCCCGGAATAAAATATTACAATATATACGGTGAGATCCGCTCCTAATAACATTTTTTTTTTTTTTTGTATGTGATTTGTATTATTATTATAGTTGCTGTTGATCATGGTAATGATAGTGTTATGTTGTTGTATTATGTTGATTTCTTGGTTGTAGGTTTCAATGAAGTAAAAAAAAAAAAAAAAAAGAGAAAAAAGTGCATAAACACACACACACACACACACACACACACACACACACACACACACACACACACACACACACACACACACACACACAGGCCCGGTTCCAGAACAGAATGCCTTAGGGTGCATCTGAGATTACAGGGGGTGCACCAGTACTACACTAAAACCAGCTACCCAGCTTCAGTTCAGACTTCGCTTTTTACACAGGCCTTTCTACCAGTAGATAGTCAAGCACTTCTGGGCAGTGGCGGAGCCAGAACATTTTCATTGGGGTGGCCAGGATGGGGTCAGTGATAATTTTTGGGTGGCAAGCACAAGGGCTTAGGTATCGCTTCAACATAAGTGGGGGTCTGGGGGTGCTCCCCCAGAAAAAAATGTGCTTCGAACACACCATTTTGTGCATTCGGGTGAATTTTTATGTACTTATTTATGCCTTCTGTATTTAATTATTTATGGCGGACATGTCTAAATTTCTGTTAAAGGAAAAGACAACAGGCTCCCAGTGACGTTAATATAATGTTATAAAAAGCAGTAAGGCTCTCAGGCATTCTGTATTGCTTTCAAATATTTACTATACTGTATTGTTCAAAACTATTTTTTTTTAGGACTCACTATTCATGACACAGCAGCAGTGTGAACTATTATGACACTTTAAATGTTTAAATCATAAGGGAATATGTAGCCTATTAACAATTAGGAGATATATCAATGTTTCAACATCCTGAATTGTTATTTTTACCTCTTTTGGGAGAATAAGGTTTCTTATATTTTGAGAAAAAAATGTAGGCTCTCTTCTGATTATTGGGGGGGACACGTCCCCTGTGCCCCCTCCCCCCGCCACCCTCCCACCAAATCTACGCCTATGGGCAAGCATGAGTCTGTGAGTTGCTGAAAAAAACTGCACCACAGCTGCCACCGAAATGTTCAATTTGCATCAAAGCCCTAATGATCATAAAAACAAGAGGCTTTATTTAAACGATATCCATGTTTAAGTGGTGATTGTATTTTTTTCGGCTGTAGACTGAAACTAACGGAGGGAAGCGGCTCACTCTATTTTCTCTCGTCGCTCTGTCAGTTTGCCGACATGGTTCTGTGTTTTCATGCTCGTGAAATGCAATCCGATCGCGGAAGCCTCCCCTGAACAACGTTAGCGGACATGATATCCCCGCGGCCGGTTATCATTTTAGCCGTTAAGCCACAGAGCTTTTCTCATCGGCAAGGTGATGACACCGTTACCCACAGTCACAGTCTCACCCCATGTTTCACTGGGTGCATCACTGCTTTGCTCGCGCAAGGCTTTTGTGTTTCGGTTTAACATCAGTCTTGGGCGAGCGAGTGTTTTAACTTTATGCTGAATAACCATTGCACTGTAATCGCTGAAAGCGAAATAGTTCAGGCGGGGGCGGGCGGGGCAGAGCGGAGCGCACTAGTAGAGATGGGTTCGCTTAGCCACAGCTGCCAGTCGAATAATGATATAACGTTCTTATCGGTTTAGTGAACAAAATAAATGCAGAAAACAGAGGTATTTAATGGAAATGGTCAAAGGTTAATTACAATTTGTTTTGTGAGCAAGTATTTTATTATTTTTATCATATTTATAAAAAAAAAAAATCACTCCCTCCTTTTTTCATTTGAGGGTGCAAACAATTTTTTTGAGGGTGCAATGCATGCTCATGCACCCCCAGAACCGGGCCTGCACACATATATATATATATATATATATATACACTACATATATATATATATATATATATATATATATATATATATATATATATATATATATATATATATATATATATATATATATATATATATATACACACATATATATATATATATATATATATATATATATATATATATATATATATATATATATATATATATATATATACACATATATATATATATATATATATATATACATATATATATATATATACACACATATATATATACACACATATATATATATATACACACATATATATATATACACACACATATATATATACACACACATATATATATACACACATATATATATATATATATATACACACATATATATATATATATATATATATATATATATATATATATATAAAATTTACAATTTCAATGAGACCACTTGAGGAGCAAAGTCTAGAATTGATAAGCAGCCACTATTTAAGAGCTGCTTCCGAACCTGGTGGTCCCACCCTTCGGTGTTAAAGTTGTAAAAACTATGTCCAAGTAACTGATTTCATGTGACAGCTGTACTTACCACCCACTACTGCACTGAACTCATCAAATGTGTATGAACATGATTACACTGACATGGCAGCAAAAGCAATCAAACACTGACGAGAAACCCACCACATGATTGTTGAAGACTCAAAGGTGGCAGTAGTTGTTCTATACAAGTAACTGTTGGGTGTTTGTACCAAAGTAATTATTTTTAACTCACTGAAAGGCTGTGACACTCATTGCTGATAGCTGCTTACCACTCAGTTAAGGTTATTTAGTTCAGTTGGCCTAGCTTCTTCTCATTCAAACCAAGGTGTGGCCATTTAGCTGCCTTATCCGGACTTGACTGTATGGTTGCCAACTGGTCGTATAACTAACTACTGACCATTTCTTTTTGGCCAACCACGTAATGGTTGTAAGAAAATGTCAGCTAACGTTAACCCAACCCTGAGTACTCGGGTAACAACAGGCCTGTGCGAACTTTCTTTGCTAACTAACGACTGCTAGGCTAAGGTTAGCTCCTGTTGCCTTGTCAAATAATGCCGGCCCACACTGACAGCGAGTTATAAACTTGACGCTAGCAGCCAGTCAATTAGCTAACGTTAGCAAGCCAGGTAACATATAGTAACTTCAACACTATGAACCATTTTTACACAGCATAACGTTACTTCATTTTGTTCAAAGTTACTGCGCCGACATGAATGTCCAAATTGAAAAGTTAATGGGTTGACAACTGAGCTCCACAACGTTAACCTTAAAAAGCTATCTTCTAACCAAAGGTGGAGCAGAGTGAAGCTAACGTTAGCTTGTTAGCAGGCAGGAGCATCGCTCAGAAAGCGCGAACATATTTAGCTAACGTCAGCCAACAGATAATGCTACTGACCAAGGGGAAATGCTCACACATCGTGTAAAACTAATATCATGCACTGATAAATGCTCAACCAATACTTAATAATTAGTCAAGCCATTAGTCATGAATCAAGACAGGTGTTGTACAACACTGGTTGACGTAGCAACACTGTTGTGTTAGCCAACATTAGCGAGCGTTGCTAGTGAGTCGTAACGTTGAACGGTCTTTTGCGGCTTCACATGAAGGCCCGACCTAACTATTTGTTGTCAAACAGCCGCCACACCGTACATTTTCAGCACCGGCTTCGAGCTGTTATTCTCATCAAAGTTTCAAAACTTACCAGCTGACTTGTAGCTCTTGCCATGGGAGTTTTCCGCGAGTATTTATTTAGAATAAAATAATTAGAGAAGCTCCAGTAATGGCTGCCTCTGCGCCTTCATTTTCGAGCTGTGACGTCGTTCCACAACAATGTTACCGCAGGACAGCGGAGGAGAGTCCCGCTGTGTCCGCCCCCTCGCCACATTTACAACCTACTCGACTTCATTTTCCTGATAGGAACAGAGTTAGACGGCTGCTGTTGATATTCAAATACCGCTGCAAACCTATCTTTGCGTCCGTCCGTCTAAGTTTGACTAATAAAGAACTGTAGCGAGGTTTATCAACAAGTATTTTATAACAGTTTAAACTTTTTGTGTGGAAGTAGCTTGAATTCACGCAGCCCCACAATTGTGCATTAATCGATCATCTCTAAATCCACCAAACCACACGTATCCAACTGAAACTGTGACAATACAGAATCTCAATATGCAAAATCAAATATTCATATCTTTATTTATAGGCCTACATAAACGCACAATGTTTTGAACATGTTTACGTTTTGGATACAAAACTGGATAGCCGAAATTAGCTTTTAAGTTTATGCATGAATGTTGAAAAAGTTTTGCTATATTCTTTGTTGAAATATATTTTATTGTCATGAATTTGATTCAGTCACTTCCTCCTCTTTATCCTCATCATGATGATTTGTTACGGTTGTTGACTCATTGTTGCTGTCTGTTTTTTCATCTTCTGCTCCATCTTCGTTATCCTCTGAGGTGTCCGTGTCCTCATTGGAACCGTCATCTTCCGGAGCACTACATACATATGTGAAGAACAAATTAACTAGGAACTCTTAAGAATAGGGTATTTTACCAGAAAATATTGTTTTATTGATTTTTGCTGATGGTAGGTCACTGTCCGTAAACTTAAAAAGTTGTTAAAAGTGACAAGTGACTAAGAAAACAAAAAGAAAACTGATTTTATATCAATACATCACTACAAGATTTGCAAACAGTTCATTGGGGGGATTACCTCACTCTGAAAGAAATCATACATTTAATGCCCTCATGAGCAGTATTAAATGCTTACCACTGACGTCTGTTGGGATTCCCACATAATACTCCGGAGTTAACATCAAATGGATCTGTGAACAAGATGACGATTAGCTAATTGTTGGGAAAAAAAATGCATAATTCACTGCGTTTGGGGCAATGCTCCAGAGTTGCTGGAAATAATCACCCTGGTTCCAGACTTTTGAATCACTGCCCACATTTCCGGTTTGTTCAGTAATTCACACTAAAATCAAATGAATTAAAATCCAGTAAAAGTATGCTAAACTTCATTTCCATCAAATATTACTTTTATTTCCCCATCCCAAAAGGGTTGTGAGACCAGTGTTTTTCAAATAAAAATGTTGCAGTGGTGACTGGTGAGTAGTGTTGTAGTACTCAAGACTGGTTAGACCATTTTAAGGTCTCGGTCTTGTCTTGTCTCAACGTCTAAAGTCTTGGTTTTGTCTGGGTCTCGACAGGGCTCCTGTTAATCTTGTCACTCGGCTACTAACTAAATAAGTTAATTAATTTAATCAATAGTGATTTGGATATGGTTTCATTGATTTAAAAATGCTTTTGTTGCTTACAGTGAGAAAAAAAGTGGCCTTGGTCTTGTCTTGGTTTAATATGTTAAACCCTGGGAAAAAAAACACTGGAAGGGACCCTTGTTTGTTTCTTCTTCCTTACTTACCAAACTCCTCCTCATCCTCCTCTGCATTAGACAAGAGAAAGTCTTTTTCTACAGAGAGCACTTCTTCCTCTGACTTGCATGCAGCATAGCGATCCAGCAGAGCTTTATTGAGATCCAGGAACACTGTCCCCCACTTGAATTTCTCCAACAATAGCATGGCCAGCTCTTCAAAACCTGCAAAATCAGATGCAACAGGTTAGAGTTTCACTGTCGTAACTTGTAACTGGAACCTAAAAGCAGTCAGGATGCAATACCATATTCCTGAATAACCATAACTAAAGCCTTACCGACAATGCAGAATGTGGCAGCAAAAGCCTCAACACAAGACAACTTGCAAGGCTTGCCATAGTTGACAGGGTTTGCTGCCACAAGGTACGGCAGTAACCTGGGATGAGTTCCGACCATCTTATTGAAGGGAGTCTCCTCTAGTTTGGCCCAGGAGCAATCAATCACTGCCAAACCATTTTGAGCCACAATATCTCTGTGTGAAAAAGTCCACACAGAAGTTTGTCAATCACAAACTATTTGATCATCATTTGATCACAATACAAATGTATCTATTAGAGAACATTCTAACAAAAAACATTAGCTATGGTTTAATACTCAATAATTGTACTAATTTCATATAGGATAGCAGTGAGTTTAGTCAGTGCTTTTTTAGAGGAAACAGCTCTACACACCTGTCCAATGGCGACACATACTTTGTTCCCATTGGACTTAGTATGAGACCATTAAATCTCTGATTAAGGCGCAGGTTGCGCACAAAGCCCTTGCGCACCAGCTTTCTGCCGGTGCAACGTTTGGGATCACAGTGACCCAACTCCCACATGGCAAGTGGACAAGGCAGTTTCACCTGAGGGGCTTCTGCTCCCTCCTCGAGGTGGTGGCTTGCTGAAAAACACAGAGACAGAGGAAACAATGCACATTAAGATGGGCATGCGATTACTCTCACTTGAGCACAAGCTACCAACATTTGCAGGGTTTTCGTTTTTCATTACTATTTACTAACTTTACTTTCATATTTCAAATCAGCACATTAGAAGATAATTTGATCAACCATATCATTATACTTTGAGGGGATAACATTAAGGTAGGAAAAGGAATACAAGAATCTCATCTAAATCGTGTACTGATACTTTGGATAATTTGGTAATTGTGTCCTTCCAAAAATTTTATAATTTAGCATTTTATACAGTAAATCCTTAATACTTGGTCAACTATTAGTCTTTTAGCACACATGCAGAGCAGAAGTATAATTTTGGATCATAATAGAGAAGGAAATATTACCTTCAAAAGCAGTGTGCATTTCGTCTGTAAAAGCCTCCAAGGATTTCCCCTTCATTTTATGCCTTTTGTCTTTGCTCTTGTTGTCAGGGTTCACAAACCTGCCCTGTTTCTTTCTTCCCATGTTTTGACAGCTAGTTAGCTAGCGCCTGCAGTCAAACTAACCAGCACAATTTACGTGCTTTACTCTCACGAGAAGCTAGCTAGCTATTCCACTGACACCAGCATGTGTACAGAATTGTTCTCGCGCAATGTAAACGCTTCGTATTTTATCCACGGGTACACCATTCATACGTTACAAGGACACTATCCCTATCCCAACACAACTCGTATGAGCTGTATAGTTTAAAAAATACAGTTTAGTTTGGCTTTGGCTACTTTAAATCGTATAAAGCACATCGCCAGTCCTGTAAGGTAAAATAGCGCATGCTCACATCTTATTTTGATCACGTGGGGCGTCACCTGACGAAAAGACAAACAAAGCCGGAAAATGTAGCAATGAAGAAAACGAAGAAAACTCCTCAGTAACACATTTCACTCGATTAAAAGTCAGCCATGCGCTATTTCTGTAACGGAATTCATCGTTTATTTAAGATATGGATGATCTTGGTGTGTCTTTTCAGTAAGTGCTTTTATATGGAGCTGACTGTAATAGTTTATATCACAGTGATAACAAACCAGATGTGTGTTAGCGTTGTATGAGTTGAGTTGGGTCTAGTCTCGCAAAGCCAGACCAAACTACAGCAAGTAGTATGGTCTGGAAGCACTCCGTTTAGAGCCGTCTATTCGGGGGGGAAACTGGGCTGGCCTGTTCTTATTTCTTTAAACCAATCACAATCATCTACGGCGGGGCTAACCCCGGGAAGCAGCCAATGGAGACATAGCGTTGTTTGCCGACGCCAGCGCTTCATAGACGCTGGCGGAAGTGGTCAAGCCAGACTAAGTTGGGTCTAATGTCGACCTGTTTTTTTTTTTGTTTTTTTACAGTGAACCATGGATTCGCCGGTAAAATGAAGATAGTTGAAGAGCCAAATACATTTGGGTACGTAAAGCCAAGAACACCCGTCACAAGGTTTCCTACAGATTATTATGTCTTAAAAGGCATTAAATACTTTTATTAAGAAATTAGATTTTTTTTTTTTTTTTTAAACCTTTATTTAAACAGGTATATCCCATTGAGTCCGAAGACTCTTTTGCAAGGGAGATCTGTTCCCATTTACACGTTACCATTCACACACACATTCATACACCGATAGCAGGCTAACTATCAACATTCACACGAGACAAGGTGGGTGAAGTGTCTTGCCCAAGGACACAACAACTATGACACAGGTAGCAGGGCGGGGATCGAACCTCCAACCCTTTGATCATCGGCCGACCCGCTCTACCAACTGAGCCTCAATCGGTGGTCGGTTAAAATACTTTAAATCAATGTTTGTTTTTTTTGGGACAAGACATGGGATCAATAATTGCTCCTGACATTGCAATTTAACCCATTGATGACGGCTGCTGCGCGATGCCACATTGGCTCTCCTGCCTGATGCTGCATCGCGCAGCATTATTACTTTATCTAATTTTCATGGCATTCCCAGCATAGAATGCACTGTCATTGGTTCAAATACACATGAGGTGGGTTTTGTTGATTTTTTTAAGACCACGTGACCACCCAAAAGTTGTGTGGTTTGCCGAAAATCACGTCAATCAAAAAAATAAAAAATAAAAAAATAAAACAAAATAATAAAAAAAATACGCCGGCTATGTCGGCGACGGAACAGTTAGTGGCGTTTGGTGCGCAGAATCAAGGTCTACTATAGACTACTGACGAAAATCACACGACACAATGCATCTATTTATTAACAATATTTAATAATTTTCTAATTCATCTAATTTTGACGATTTTTTAGAAATATTTGTTGGTTTGTAAGCGCTAAGGGAGCATGTTTAAATAAAACCTGTGAACCTTAACTTTTAAATGTATTTTATTTCATGTTTCTATGTGCTACACAGGCTTAGATATTAAGGTTTTGGTAGACTTGACAATTCCTACTATTTTTTCAGAAAACCCTCAGGCATTAAGGACATGCATCCTAGATTGCCATAGTCATCAATGGGTTAAAGCCTCAAAATAATTGGTAGCATATCATTTACAAATGCTTCTTGCAGAAAGTCATGTAGACATTTGCTTTTTTATTGTGTATTTTGAATGACCCAATATAAAATAATAACATAAAACTTAAACTTATTTTTCAACATTTAAATAATTTAAGTAGAACATCTTACTTTTTATTGCAAATTTTGTCTTGAGTATAGTTATGACATTTAAAAAATGTTTTAAATCTAACTTGCCTTACTGCTGGAACTCTGTCAACATAGTTGCCATATGTTTACACTAGCTTCTTTCCTGACTGTTTTCTCTGTGTTTAGGTTGAACAATCCCTTTCTGGCTGGGGGAAGCAGACTACAGCCTAGAGTGCCTCCATCTCCGGTGTCTGGTAAAAGATGTTAACATTATTTATTTTAAAGGCGAGTTTCATTTTAACTGTAAATCAAACAGTGTGAAGGGGGAAAAGGGTTAACCAGGAGATGTTGACTAAAATCAAGTGATTTTTTTGGGTCGATCAACCACACATCATGTCATCAACACTAATGTTTTCCTCCAGGCCCTGCACATCTTCATCGGCTCGCTGGAAAATGCTTCAGCTTGACAGAGTCTACGTAAGTATTTTATGTTGCATTGCATATTGTGCAGTTTTGAACGCTGATTGTTAATTCATGCGTGTCACATCAGAGCATCTGTGGAAAAAAAACGCAACTGAGTGTTTGTGTGCCTGGTCATTTTGCAGGTATAAATATGAATTCTGTCCCTTTCACAACATCACCCAACATGAGCAGTCGTTTCGATGGAATGCATACAGCGGGATACTTGGGTAATATTTATGGATGCTTTACATTCAACTCAAGGCTAAGTATCATTTTGTGAATGATTAGTCATTAAGCTGTTTGTTTTTTGTGAAAGCAGCCTGTTGTGTGTTGCCTAACAGGATCTGGAACGAGTGGGAGATTGAAAATAACACTTTCTCAGGCATGTGGATGAGAGACGGGGATACTTGTGGGACCAAAAACAGACAAACAAAGGTCAGCGGCCTCTGGCTTCTTGTCTGTGTTTTCTCTTAAATAGAAGACCAATTAAGTAACACTTTAGTTGTAAATGAATAAAAACCTTAAAGAGGAACTATGATACTTTTCGACTTTTATGACCTATAAACGTTGTTATAATGATTTATAGTCATGTTTAACCATAATAGCGTATCAAATAATTACGTACATGCATTTAGACGTATTCCCTGCTTACCGTCTGGGGTGGTTATGCAGAGCACTAAACACTAGGGCAGCCGGTCGAGAATTCACTTGTTAAAATTTCCGGGTATCGTGTCGTCACGTCCCCGGATGTTTCCATGTATGGTACTGCTGCTCAGGCAAGCTCCGGCCATGCCCCCACCTTCCTCTCTCAGAAATCTCCCCGCACGCTGCTGGAAATGTTCCGGAAGGAAGGTAACCAATCACAACGGAGTGGGGTTTGCGGGGGGGGGGGGGGCTCAAGGCAGTGTGTAGAGCAGACTGCTGTGCTCGCTAGGGTGAGAGGAAGGGTGTCCCGAAAATCTACATGGTTTTTTGTGATGTGATTCGTGTCAGGTTGCTCTATAGCAGTTTTTAACAAGAAATTAAGACCAGAAAAGTAGTATAACAGGAGATCTATAAATAAAGAACTCATCAATTACATTTTAATTACGACAACATTTAATTTATCAACATATCAGACATACAACTCCCCCAGGATCGTTGTCACAATTACATTTCAAAGATGAACATTACAACACATGTAAATGGTGTTTCTTTTCATTTTTCCGTAGGCGATTTTTGTCTGCAGTGCCAGCAGCAAACTTGCTCAAGTCTCAGAGCCCAGTACTTGTGTGTATTCGCTAACCTTTGAGACCCCACTTGTTTGCCACCCGCATTCTCTTTTAGGTAAGATAAAATCTTACAGCTCAGGTCAGCAGGGTAAGTCAGTGTTAAGAATGATTATTTTTTCATAATTTGTATTCCCTATTTTTTTTAGTGTACCCAACACTTAATGAAAAGCTGCAAGGGGAATGGAATGAAGCGGAGCAGGCTCGCTATGAAGGTCTCATTACTGAGCAGGTAAGGAGCAGATGTAACAGCACAACTAATGAAATGAATAGGTCCTTTTGTTCCATTTGCTTTGAGAATGATACAGTAATTTGCATCTTCAAGGTACTTTAAGATATATCTTATTTTACCAGTTTTAGTCATTTATTCAATTGATTTGTCTACTAACACACAATGAATGTTTGTTGCAGGGATACAATAATCTGCTGAGGGATATTTTTGAGGATGCTGGTCTCCTGAAGAGCCAGAAAGTGAAGATAAAGCTGCCAGATGTCGCAGCTGATTTAGAAACACACAGCCCTTTACAGATATGTGAAGAGGTGTGTCTATTTGTTATCTTCAAAATAACACAGTCTGAAAAATAATGTATATCATGAAAATACTGTTGAAAATTTGTGACAGAAACTTTATATATTTTTTAAATGCCATACAGGATTTGCAAAAAAAGAGAGACGAGATTAAGAGACTGCGTGCTCTCCTCACGCAACACAACATTCCTTTGGATTCAAAGCAAAGTTAGTGAAATCAACAATGCTGAATTCACTCATTTAATATATTTTTTTTAAAAACTGGTGATAATGACGTTTTGCGCTTTCTCTTTTCTAGGTGCCGCAGATGAAGTGAAAAGCACGGCGAGTGTCACAGTTAAGGATCAACACCTAAGGGGAGACACTGGCGTCATTGATCTGCAGTGAATATCTCCCAGAACAGGTCACCGTCTCAATATATAAAGCACATGACTGGATTATAAAGATTTTGGTTGGACAATGCGAACGACACGAACACTCGCTGGGCGGTGTTGCTGGCACTAAGCATTTCAAGAATGGACAAAAAACTAAACTGAACTCAGTTGTGGATGACAAACTTTTCAGATTTGTCAGAGGAGTTGTGACATTCAGTGCTCTCTCCAGGACTTTCATCAGAAAGGATCATCCTAATAATTTGAATTCTGTAAACTCGCCAGATATGGAGAAATAAAAAGGTGTTTCAAGACAAGATGGAAATTCAATGTAATCATGTTTCAATATTTAAGTCTTAAGCACAATAGAGAATATCGGGTACCTACAAACCGTGTCAGGTTAAGTCACAAGCAATCCTCTGCCCTTCTTTTTTCTAGAAAGGACCAGGGAATATAACTGTATTAAAAAAAAATATTAATTACAAAAAAAGCATTTGATCAAATAATTGGTTTTCATTTGATTCAAACCTAAAGGCATAAAGTGATGTCAACCTCTAACAGATAGGGTTATGGTGTTATTTATGCTTGGCTTAATACAATATCATTTTAATGTCTTTGGAATATTATGCATACTGTATTTTGGTGTATTTTTATAAATCCAGGAAGTGATGTCACCAGCCCACACCCACATATAGACACTCTGCTTCCTTCCTGAAAAGGTTGTAACCTGAATTAAGAGTCAAAACATTAGTCTCTAGTGCAGGAGTCCTATATCTCCCTGATCCTGAAGCCTGAACTAACAGCTGCTCCTATACATACTGTACATCTGTACTGGGCATTGGCTTTTATGAACAGTATATAAGTTCCAATGTGATAACCACAGCACAAACTTGTGAGGGTTTAATTAATGTAAGGGTCCATATTCCTTCTACACCAAAAAGTGTATCATGCTAATACTTTTAAGTGGATAAAAGTTATCTCATCAGTGACTTCACACATTATGGGGCTTCGACACGCACAAACATGTCTCGACTGCGAACATTCCTGAAGCTTTCAGCTCCAACAGTCTTTAAGCTTTCCGTTTCATCTCTAGGGATTTACATACTCATCCAACTATAATGGTGAAACTCTGCCTCCTCTGAACTGTTTTACAACATTAACAGTTCAAAAAAAGTAGTTGAAACCACCAACTGTGTAAAAAAAAACTTGTACAGTTTAATCTTTTACAAAATGGTTTTGGTCATCTGGCAATACACAATAGTCATTACAAAAAAAGAAAAAGGGACCTAGACAAACATAACGTGAGGAATACTGGTTATGTAATCATAACTGGTCCTTTCACCAAAGAATCATTCCAAATTATATTTATGCGTAAAACAATAAAGTTTAAATCCTCCTATGCGAGACCAGGGCGGTATTTCAGTCCACAGATCAACAATCTTGGTTCAGGTGAGGAGCTGGATGACTTCTCTGGCTCTGTGCGCCCTCTGCTGGACAGCTTTGTCCTCTGGTGCCTGTCCTGATTCTTCAACCAGGGCCAAGGCTTTCTTTGCTGTGGTGTCTCGGGCTCCACCTTGAAGCCCCTCCAGGTACTCCAGCAACAAAGAGTACTTCTCATCTGGAATCTGCGGAAAATGAAGATTTATAATGATCACGCTGCTTGAATCCTGATCGATGTCCATTTCATGTTTGATGTCTAATTAATAAATGAGCGAGTAAGTATTTATTTTAAATATGTTCTACTTCTGAAAACAATAATTCTAGGTAGCACAAGCAAGGTTATTTAAATGTATTTTATGGCAGTTCCTAATGATTGGTATTAAAGAAATAGTGACATTTAAAAATAATTTTTAGATATCTTCTTGTATTCTACAAAAGCTTGTAACTGCTCAAATATGCTATATTCACAAAATGTGGGTGTAACTCAAACTAATCAAACAGGAAGACAGCTCTAATATTTGCACCTCCCTCACCCTAAACCATAGTTGAGAAAACCCCCCACATTATCATTGTGCGCTCTCTCAGGCTTATTTTACCTTTTCTGAGTCGAACATGTGTTGCAGTAACCACGTCTGCCTGATCTTCTGGAACTTCCACTCAGAACGGTTTTCAGCCCAGCTGCAAAGACAAACACAGGCGCGAGTTGAAGGCATGGAGATTGCAGAATTAAATCATAAAACTGAGTGCAATAGTCTGCAACAAATACTAAATTTCTGAATCTTATGTAAATGTTTCAATTGTTTTTTTGCTTTTTGTTTTTTTCTCTCTTCACCTGTTGTTGTGTATTTGATGTATTTGCATAGAATATTGTGTATGCATTGTTGTTTTTCCTTGGAATTTGTTTGAACTCGACACCATTGAAAATGAGGGTCACCCCTCAATTGGTCTCTCGAGGATAAATAAAAGTTAAATGAAATGAAATGAAAATGTTTGTTTTATGTGTTGTTAATACTGGGTTGCATTTAGTGTCCACTTTATTCTGTCCTTCGATGTACCGGTACATAACAAGGGGACAGGAAAGAATCACAAAAGAAACATGACCTTGAAAAGGGACTTAGTGACATAGTGTTATAATGCCTGAGGCTGATAGAAACTTCCAAACTAAGTGAACCAAATTTTGTTTTGTCTGACGCGCCTTCAGAGCCACAGAAGACATTATACAGCTGCTTTTACAGGCTGGGTCTTACTTCTTATGACTCACTAGTCAACTGGACCGTATGTGCATAATCATTCAGGAATCCCTTTAAGGTATAATTCAATGTATGCATCATATTCAACACCACATACAAAAGCCTCATCCATTACCAGAGTTGATGCAATACCTCTTACCAAAGTAGCAGTCATGTATTGAGGGCTGTATTTCATTGTATTACATTGTTCATGTGTTCCTGATTATGTTTCCCTGTTTTGTTTTGTTTTTCGCTCTGAAATGTTACTAAGGACATTTTGTTATATTTAGTGCCATAAGCAGTGGACAACAGGCCAAAGAGGGGCAGTTTGTGAAACACTTTTGGTCTTGGATCCATATCATGGCTTAAATACCTGAAAAGTAAATGTGAATATTGCACGCAGGTGCAGTTGTTTTTGAGCCATCTACTGTTTGCTTCCTGGGTAAGTGGATACAGACATGGGGTTTTGCTTTGGATCTAGGGGTTTATATGCAAGGGGTGATGACAGAACAGACAAGAGGCCTATCCGGTTGTGGCTCTTACCAGGTGAGGTAATCTAAAGCCTGCCCCGATGCAGTGGGTCCAGTTGCTTCAGTTTTCTCTGGAGTCTCTCCCTCAGCTTTGAGCCTCTTCTTCTCTTCCTTTTTCAGGATCTTCTTCATCTTCCTCTCCATGACCCGCTTCTCCTCTGGGCTAAAGTCCTCCTCTCCCTCCACCAGCTCCTGTGTCCCCTCCAGGCCATGGGGCGGTTCTGAAATCTGTCAGGCCAAAGCAAAAGCCAAAAGGCTTGTGGGTAATTATCGACATCAGCAGACTTTCCTTTGTAGACCCTTATCATTTTGTGTTTTCGGGTAAAACAGTAATCAAAAAAACCCAAAATAACCCATACTGACTGTGATTGGATGATAAGATTAGAACAATAATTTAATTAATTTGTTTACATTAACAGTCCCTTCCTGTCAAGTTTTTCTGC
The DNA here is from genome assembly GCA_026929865.2 of Hyperoplus lanceolatus. Classification (NCBI taxonomy): domain Eukaryota; kingdom Metazoa; phylum Chordata; class Actinopteri; order Uranoscopiformes; family Ammodytidae; genus Hyperoplus; species Hyperoplus lanceolatus. The sequence continues at coordinate 17,140,661 of CM049411.1, read as the reverse complement.
GTCAGCGCAGAGCTTATCTCCCATTCGCCTCAAACATTCTTCTGTATGACAAATAAATGTGACCTTTTATTGTTCTTCAAATCTGTAAATAAAGGCGACAGCGAAATGCACATTTTCAGTTTTGGATGACTTCCTGTAGCGCTGCAGCACAGAGGGACGTTTCCTGTATCTACAGCTTTATGAGGTCAGCATCACACACATTTACATAGCGTGCCGAAGTTTACTGTGGCTTTAGAGCTGCATTCGGTGCACACATGTTTATCCACAGCACAGGCTTGCACTGTTTAAAATTAATAACAGTTTCATGAATACGAAACTGCAGAGAAAACAACATTTCACTTTGTAATAAGGTGAAAATTAGTAGCTCCCCCCATTTTTCTGCAGAAAGATTTGAACTAAGCAATTTCAAAATTAACTTTAAATAGAAAAATAAAGAACTACATTAAAGCAGTCTCACTGCTGCAGCCAGTAACCACAGCACAACTGTGTTTTACTCTCAGGGGAAGTTAAACAAGGGCTTCAGTATGCTCTCCTCTGATTTAACAGACCTCAGTCTGCAGTGATGAAAAAAAGAGGGAGGGAGAGGAGGGAGGGAAAGATTCTGATCACATGGACACGCAGTCATTCTGAAAATATGCTTGCAGGGTATTGGCCACAGAGAATAGAAAAAGTCCTTCACAACGAGCAATAGAGGCCACGCAACGGGCATCATCTTCAGAGCTTTGAGACGATCGGCAGCGTCGAGCTGCTGTATACAAAACAGAAGGCGAGGGTGTGACGAAAGCAAAAAAAAAAATGGTAAGTGGAACCATGTGTTTTTACCGAGCAGGGAGTTCCTCAAAGGGACAGACAAAGACTGGCTAACGACGTGTTGTCAGAAAAAACTTTAGAAAGTAAACCCTTTTAGCCAGATGTGTATATATATATATATATCTGTATTTAGAAATCTATTATGATCCTGTTTATTTTAATGTACTACATTTTGTAAGAGTACGTTCCCATTTAGTCATTCACAGGCTGAGAGGAAGTAAAAATGGATAAAAAGAAACAGCTAAATCAATGAGTTTAGTAGCTCTAAGAAGATAATTCTAAACCATGTATTTCCAGTTATTTTGTGCACTCAAAAAAAGACACCAAGGTATTTCTATTTGAACCCCAATGATGTGATAGTTCTGTAGATTTTTGTTGATGGGAGGAAATGTGGTGGGGCGTGATGCTGAAGTGGACAGGATCTCATCAGTGGGCGTTTTCTCTCTTTCATTTCCAGTCTAATCAAAGCATGGACTCATTGTTAACCACTGAGATGAACACCACAACTCCGGTTTCAGACACTTCTGCAACCATGGAAACCTCCACCTCAACAGTCTCCTCTACCTCTACGCTAGATCTGATCGCCGCCAATGACATCATCTCCAGGGCAAACTATATCTACAGTTTTTTAGCGGCGTTGGGCTTTGTTTCAGCCAGCTTCCTCTTCTACAGCTTCATCCAGACGTACCGAGGGCAGAGACGGCTGGCCTGGCTCGACTGCCTTCTCTGGGCCTTCTGCGGCTTCCAGGTGCTGCTCCTGCTCCTGTCTCTGCACGTGGTGGCCTACAGGCCAGCCTACCTGGTGACCACGGGTTTGGGCTGTGCCGCGCTCTCTTTCTTCGTCAACACGGCCTCTCTTTGCGGACTGTTGGTCTTGGTGCTCATGGCTTACGTCCTAACCCTGGATCCGCCGTCCCACGCCCTATTGAGGAAGCCCGGCGTCTGCGTTGCCCTGGTGATACTGACCTCTGTCTTGATTTCTCTAGTGCTGGCTGGTATCCGCGGACCCAGAGACGGCCTGAAGGAAGAGGGCAACTGTTTCATGGATCCAGTCAGTGCTGGTGTTCCGTACGCAGCTGCAAGGTTGACCCTGGCTTTGTTGATTCCCTATGTCCTCCAACTGGGGCTCGTGATAGGCGGCTGCGTGCGGCAGTGGAAGTCTAAAGGGCGTTTCCTGTCTGGCTCCGAGGAGGGTCCTGTTTTCCTGACGGTCACCATGGCAACGTTCTTCTGCCAGCTTTTCTATGGCGTGGCGCTGGTGAGGGGAGCACAGCTGGAGAGGGAGGGGCTGAGCCACCGAGAGCAAGCGTTTCTGAGCGTGGCAGAGTTGGTGCTGTTCTCAGGGAGCAGCGCCAGCCTGCTGCTGGTGCTGCTGGTGCACAGGCCGTGTCGGGAGAGTCTCCACGGAGCGTTCAGGCAGCTGAGGGACTGCTGTCGAAGCCCGGGGCGCACGCAGCCCAACAGGAACATTATAGCCCCCCACATCGAGATCACAGACACGCTGCAGGACATAGAGTCATAGAGGACGATAACTGTCTAATAAGTGAGAGAAAAGACCTCTTCTGATGCTACGAATTAAAGACTTGAGAACCGATGAATGATACATATCTTTTTGGCTAACTTTTGAAATGCTTTTGCCGTTTATTTTTCCCAAAAGCAAATGTTATTACATATGCAGTTTCTTTTTTTATGTATCCAGTGATTCAAAGTTTGCACAATGTTTTCATCATTTTTTAACCATTTTGTACCTCTTTTTTGTTATAAAAAATGGAAGTGTTTCTTTTTTACAAAAAAATATACAGTAAGATATGCTGTAAATCTTCAGAACTGTGCAACCTGCAACTGTGCAACCTGTGCTACAGTCCTTATTGTTACTATGTCAATATGTTGATATGCAGTTTGTTGTAATCAACAAGTAATAAAAAGGGAGCTATGATCAGTGAAATTGTAAATCTCTTGAACCTGCTTTTGGACACACCTCTCCTCTTGGAAAACAGACTCTGTTTACTTTGACTCAATTTGCACAAAAGCCCATTTAGACCGAATGCCTGGAAAAACAGCTGCAATCCCCAGAATGCCACATAGGAAACATTTAGTCCAGGAACATAAGTCATATTCTATGTTCAGGGCCAAAAGCGTCAATAATCTTCATATTATTAAAGTGGTTAATATATCCAACAAGTGACACTCTGAACTTTCCAACTTCTTTCAAGAAACTGCTGAGCAACTTTTCTAGGAATAAGCGACCTGCGTAGAACACATCTTGTATCGGTACCAACAGTAAACCAGGCACCAGTAGGAAAAGTAATACGGGAGCCTGTGTTGCATTAAGTGTGGCGTAATGTTAAATGTCAGACCTGATTCACACTTTGTGCAATCATAGCGTCAATACTGAAAACCAGAGACCTCTCATATGTGTCGCACAATCATTACATAAGGGAAAAACTTTGCACATCCGTTTCTTGAGACAGGTGCGTAGGAGAGTGAAGACTAAATCCAAAAAAGAAAGTAGCCTCCGGCAAACCGTGACTTGCAAAATACATTGTTTATTTGCTGAAACACTTCAGTACCAGACCTTCATCAGGCAGTAAATCATTATATGCAAGATGTGATGCACTGCAGCATTAACTCGGTAAATCCTCTACACTCAAACAGGTGCCTGTAAACCTAAATAAAAGCAACATGGCTGATAAATTAAACCATTTTTCGAGTCTTGGGCAAGCGAAGATTAAGTAAAAACTATCCCTGTCCGTCCTTGTATCCCTGTTTTGTTTTGTGTAAATAAACTTTTCAGTCAGACTTCAAGAAGATTCCCCCAACTCCCATATTTATATATTTTAACATTCTACAATCACAGTCATGTTCACGCTTTGGTGCAAGTGTTGACAAGTCTGCCACTTGCTCCAGTTAATACAACTTATTTCATATAATAAGTGATGTTCGATATGACCACCAGCGTATGATGAAAAGCAGGTTTGGCAAAAAAGAAGTGACTTGTGTGCGTCTGTGTGTGTGAGCCTGCATTGTTCGTTTGTGTTTCTGAGTGTAAGGTGGTGGGCGGAACCACAACGCAACTCTAGTTTTACTGTTACACCTGATTTCACAGTCAACACCGTACATACAGGAGGATCGGAGGTCCGCAATGCACAGCAGATAAACTTAAGGTAAGCTTTTTTTTATATGAAATCACAAATAGATTTGTTTAAATCTTTAGGATTTCAAACTATAGTCACTGTATTTGTCAATTGTAAATGAATCAACTGTTTTTCTAAAGCAAATGTAGCAAAACAACTTTCACAATTGTAAAAGCATTTTTCATCAATTGTATGCTTTTTTATAGTTGGGTCTAATCACTCACGAAAAACTAGAAAAAGCACTTTAACCCAATCTATTTCCCCCATTAACTAATGTTTAATATATTCAGTTTTATATGTCGGTCATTCATTGATAATTGATCACTTCTCCTCTCTGTCCAGAACCATCTGCACTACACATTCAAGACCAAAGAAATAGGAAACCTATGGCACCTCAGACTCCATAGGGACTAAAACCCCCGGCATATCTGCTAACTATGGCGACCTAATGGTTAGCCACTGCCAAAACATCACCAAAGTGAAATATGGACAGGACCATGTACGTGGAACACAGAGTCATCCCAGAGTTTAACTTCACCCCTCATCTAAATGACACCCGGGCGGTCAATGTGGATTTTCCACAGGCAGCTTCAGAGAGTCAGCAGCGTTACATCAGCCTCCTCCTCTCCTGCCTCTACACCGTCTTCCTGTTCCCCGTCGGCTTCGTCGGGAACGTCCTCATCTTATTGGTCAACCTGCACCACAGGGGCCGCTTGACCGCACCAGACCTTTACTTTGTGAACCTGGCCGTGGCCGACCTTGCCCTGGTGGCCGACTCCCTGATCGAGGTGTTCAACATAAAGCAAGGCTACTACGACATGCCCGGCCTCTGCACCTTCATGAACCTTTTCCAGCAGGGCAACATGTACAGCAGTGTCTTCTTCTTGACCTGGATGAGCTACGACCGCTTTGTGGCGCTGACCGGCCTTAAGGGTCGCAGCATGCCGCGCCCACGACTCTGCTGCAGCCTCATCTGGTTGTCCTCGTCCATGCTTGCTCTGCTTCCTTTTGTCATAGCTCAGAGGCAGCATGCCGGAGAGCTCCACTTCTGCTTCGCCAACCTGACACAGGTTCAGTGGCTGGAGGTGACGCTGGGCTTCTTGCTGCCTTTCTGCATCTTGGGTCTGTGCTACTGGAGGATAGCACAGGTCCTGAGGTGGAGCCAGAGGGAACAGAAGAGGCCTCGTCGGCAGAAAGCCCTGCGGATGATCTCAGCAGCCGTGTTGGTCTTCTTCCTCTGCTGGCTCCCAGAGAACGCATTCGTAACGGTACACCTTCTGAGAGGCGACGCAGACAGCGGCTCGCTGTGGCAGGATTACCCACTGACGGGTCACGCAGTCCGGCTGGCGGCCTTTTCCAACAGCTGCCTGAACCCGCTCATTTACAGCTTCCTAGGGGAAACCTTTTGGGACAAACTGAGGCTTTTTCTAGGGCAGAAAATAGATGGACCCCACTTCAAAGGTCGACCCTCAGGAAAATTCATCAATGTACCAGCTGCAAGTAACCATGCAACATGTGACAAACCAGGCCAGTCAACACATTTCACCTCTGACGTCCTTCCACAAACAGTTATACTCCCCTCAAGTAAAAGTAAACTGCACGTGGTTCATGGCACAGATAATAGTTAACAACATATCTGTGACATTAGGGCAAAGACAGTTCTCATTAATTGACAACGTAAAAGCCAGGACTCCAACTGTTGTGGACATTTTTATGTGGAATTATTGAAGGTGTATGCATACCATTTACTGAAAAGTGATTTGACCTCAAATCAATATCACGATTAATTGAACATTTTGCGTCTATAAAGATGAATGAACTATTATATAGTTTTGCAACGATTAACTATGTATGGTCATTTATTGAATAGTTCCAACTAAAATCAAAGCTTTGCTTGAAATGAAAAGTAGAAAGTTCTCTTAAACATTAGAAAACAAAATAACTTTTCTTGCAAATCAAAAAATCAAAATCAAAAAATTGCTACTGAAAAATCGAAAATAACTTGAATCTTGAAAGAATATTTGTCGGTTTCGGATTGTACAGCTCTATCTAAAGGTGTATTCAACTGTTATGAAATGTTATTCAAGGTCTGTGGCATTTTTTTATTAAAATATCTTTTTTGGGGGGGACATTTTTAATGCCTTATAGTGGAGAGAGACAGAGATGAAATGGGGCATAGAGGGGAAAGACATAGTATTCAAACTGGGTCCGCTATCAGGACTGAGCCTCAGGGGGGAACTCTAATGTTCTGTTTGTGTAAGGGATGTACAAGACTTGCTCAGCACCAGTAAAACGTTTTCTTTATGAAGCAACGCAGATCAACAGTATAAAAGTATGCACATGTCAAACAGCTCACATTCTTACCTCAGTTTGCTCAGCCATTTGTTTCTTTTTGCGTTTCTTTTCCTTTTTCTGATTTTTATCATCTGCTTCAACTGTCATGTCAGGTACCTGTACTGGGGCGTCCTGAATTATATAAAAAAATAATTATTATTTTCTTTAATAATTACAGATTGTGTCATCTAAAAACAGGTACAGGTCCAAGGGAGTGAGCTGCTCACCTCTATGTCCAGCTTTCTCTTTTTCATTTTTACTTTGGTGTCCATAATTTCTTCAGCATGAACCTCAATGGCATCCGAACTCAACTTTTTCTTTTTAGAAGCATGTGTGCCTGGTTTTATGGATTTGTCTTTCGCCATGAGATAATTTACTCCTAAGAAGCAAAAACATATGCACGTCACTACAGAAAAGATAAACACATATACACTGTTTTATATAGATCATACAATAAAAAAATATAAAGTATAAGTACAACTGAAATAAATTATTTACCAAACTACCCGTTTAACTCTTAGAGTTATAAAAGAGGTTTAACTGCATGAAGACCTTTATTTTCAACTTTATCCGCAGCCAAAAACACGAATATTGTACTGTCTCTCCAGCCACCACATAAACATTAAATCTCAATTAATCTTAATCAAAGCCGAAACATTTATTTTATTGTATTATTGATGTTATTAATCAATGTACTTACTTAAACTATGTAAAGTTGAAGACGTGCAGATCTTTAGTGTTCGTGTTCAACGCAAACAGCATGGGAACTCAACCAGGAAGTAAAGTCGAGCGGATGAAGGGTGATTGGACGGATATCTCTATTTGCTTTGTGATTGGTCGACGCATGGTGCGTCGACTTCATAGACCCTCGCGGCTTTAAATCGCCATGCATTAAATACACGGACGTATAAAGAAATTAAAATAATAAATACAGTGAATGTCATGTACGATATTGTAACAACAAAAAAAGAGACAATTCCTCATTCTAGGACAATTTAACACAGTGACACTATACCTAATAAAAAAAAAATCTTGCAACATCATGGAAAGCTCCAGAACTGCAATGAAATAGGTGAAATATATTGGCATTTCTGTCAAGTAAAAAATTAAAGGTTTAATCTGCACATTACGTTAATGATAATAGTAGCATACACTGCAAAACAATCACAGTCATTTTGTTATAATGGCATGGTAGATTCAATTCCCTCGTCATCTTAGTGGAACTGTCCACACCAGCGTTCAATAGCTGCACCGGAAACCATTCACGGTTGCACAATAGTGTCTTACATGACCTAACGTTTGGTAAGAAAACCCCATGAAGAACCCAAGCCTCGGCTTTTGTGACCTGGCGTCGTATCTCCTAAGATGAATAGTTGTCCGACATGTCTACAACAGCAGCAGCTCGAGTCTTCAGCGGTCTGACACGCGCTGCTCTCAGTCGGGGGACGTTTATCCACCACGCAACGTCGAGTGCAAGGTGAGTTTGTGTGAGAACCATTCTATGACCTACTGATTTTTTAATTAGATAATGAAGCTATGTTGTCACTGTGAATGCGTTTTCTGTGGTTATAGACTTTCAATATCTTTTAAAAATCAGTGCAATAGTGTAATAGGTACAACGTCTGCATTTAGATGAGTCTGGAGAGCTGCTTATTAATAAACCATTCTCCCCCTCCCCATACAAACAGACAAGGGCACCATTTGTATATCAAAAGTATTGTATTTTTCTAAAATGAATATTCTGATAAGCCGCATTTAAGATATAGGTTGAATTAAGGGCAACAAGGCTTGATATCGTCATCAGATGATGACTCATTCCGGAGCTGGTCCACTCACTGACAGTGACCTCATGACTTTGCGTAGCCGTTCTTGTAATATTTATATTACATCATGATTTAGAACTGCTTACAAGGCAGATGAAAATAAATGTTGGTTACGGCCAGTGGCTTACACAGGGATTTGTTTTTATAATTTACTTTCAACGGAACATCTGCAGGATCTGTCTCCAGATTGCATCATCACTGTGTCCAACTTGAAAGGACTAGTATTTAGGGGGACAGTATTATTTAAAAGTATTAAAAAAACAGGACTTCTGAAGCTAATACATTGATATTTAGATACCAATAAATAAATATCTGTATATAACATGTAAAAGACTTTTTGATCCTTTTACATCTAAATATAAAAGAACAGTGACAATGAGAGTGGAGACTTGCTCACTCTGCTCCAGTAAACGTGGAATGTTATTTTCAGCCAAGTCTGAACTGTTGCATTTGTATTTTTTTTTAGCAGATGGAGCAGTGTACGGTCTCTGTCCTTGAGCTCTCAGAGTTCAGCCAAGTCCACAGATGAGGAGGTGAACAATGTGCCCATCAAGTTCTCCACCAGTAAAGCCAGTCACAAAACCTGGAAAGTTGACCGCTCCCTGGGGAGCCAGTACAAGCGTCCCTGGTGGAAGGTCCTCCCCATCAGCCTGTTAAGCTGCTTCTTCATCCTGTGGTGTGCATTGAGAAGCGAGACAGACATTGATGTGAAGCTGGAGAAACAGCTGCATGAGCATTTACCCAACATTCATTCAGGTGATGAGGAAGAAGCCCCAAATCAGCAAAGTTAACAAATGTGGGACTTAAGACGTGTATATATATTTCAGATTTATTTATCGTTTAGTGTCTATTTCTGGCTGTGGCACCAACCCATTGCTTAAAGACTGAAGCTGAATTGATTTCGTCCTGTGCAACGGAAATGCCTTTTTTCATCAAAATGAATTACATTGTCTTTTCAGTCTGTTTGACCAGAATGTGTTAATTAAAAATTATTTAATTTGAATCACTTGACTTTGGTTTCATCTCATTTTGGTCTCTGTACAATCTCTTATGGGATACTTTTAGAAGTCCAAACTTCCACTCAAGTACATGAAAGTAGACTAGTCACAGGGAGTCTCTACGGAATGTGTGCTTCCAGTACTATCCACTTAAAGTGGACTGGACAGACCCAGCTACAGAGGTATGAGGTGCAATTATGATCCAGGAAGGAAGAAAAAAGTATGCACTGCGCATCCTGTATATTTTGGCATCAAGTGGTGAAAGACCCTTCAAATGAGCTACAGTAGTCTTCATAGCAAGCGTGTTAAAGATGACATCCACCATAAAGTTGAGAATATGCATGTTCTATACTAAATTTTCTAGGACATCCACTATTTTTTTTTTATACCATTGTTTATTTTGATGAAAATTTCAGTTGAAGGTGCAGTGTAATGACATCAAGAAAGTTCTAGAATGTAACCCCACCCCTTTTGAATAATAAGCTAGTGGCCTTCAAGGACAACAATTCTAAAATATAAAAAAATGCACCTGATATTCCAACTATGACGCTTCCAACATGGCAGCACCAAGGCCTTGGTCTAAGCCTAGGTATGGAGAAATATGGACATACGAGACCCTTTCTAAGGGAAATAAATTCTAAAAAGTGTTCAGCTATTATGCACTAAATTAAACGCACTTATGGATATTATAATTATTTTCTACAAAGTCTGCTAGGAAATAAAACCCAAAATTCTACACACTGCAGGTTTAAAATGCAAATTCTTAGGAAAAAAATACTTTATTTGAGATGTTCTGAAATATTATACAAACTGGACCTTTATACTGACCACCAACACATCAGAAGAACCACAGACCAAAACTTTGAGGTAGCGGATAGTTTATTTACAGCACAATAAGAAATCCTGACATGCACACACAGGATTAGAAGATGCAGATTCTAAAATAGATTTTCAAACCTGAGAAAGGCGGTGGAATATTTGTTTTTCAGCATTTACAGAGGACTATTCTACAATGAACAGGAGAGTGAGAAAGTCAAGATTGAAATGACAAGTACAAAAAAACATGCCCGATACTAAAAATGACATAAGGTGGTACACATGCTGGTAATAATTGAAATTTACAAAACAAACCCCATCAATCCCCTCCACCCCCCTACTAAAAAGATAAAATCGAAGCAATCATTTATGCACGCTCTCCTCGAATTCGCCTGGCCAGCTGAATATCCTTGGGCATGATTGTTACCCTCTTAGCATGGATAGCGCACAGGTTGGTGTCCTCAAACAGTCCAACCAAGTATGCCTCACTGGCTTCCTACATGGAGAGAATAAAATCAAAGTTACATATTTGTTCAAGAATCCACAAATATAAAAGTGTTAAAATATGAAACACTCCCTCACCTGCAGAGCTCCAATGGCTGCACTCTGAAAACGCAGATCCGTCTTGAAATCCTGGGCGATTTCCCTAACAAGGCGCTGGAAGGGCAGCTTCCTGATGAGCAGCTCAGTGGATTTCTGGTACCGACGGATCTCACGCAGAGCAACAGTTCCTGGCCTACGGAGACAATTGCACATTTTGACACTACATAATTCAAAGCCAGTTGTGGAAACTACACCAAAAGTGCAGTAAGAATTTCCCTCTACTCTTTAAATACACATGCGAACCCAACTGAAAAATAACTCACTTGTTTGCCAGAAATAATTCTTGTGTGTCATTGTTTTGCTTAGTATTATAGGCCTTAGTATAAACTGAAATATACCTGTATCTATGAGGCTTCTTCACGCCGCCGGTGGATGGCGCGCTTTTCCTGGCAGCTTTTGTGGCCAGCTGCTTCCTAGGCGCCTTTCCTCCGGTGGACTTACGAGCGGTTTGCTTGGTACGAGCCATGGTTCTCCTGCGGGTTTGAAAATAAACAAAAAGATGGAACAAACATCGTATTAATAATTAAATCAAGTACTGCCCTCTATTTTAATCTTTACAGGACCAACATGTTGCCCAAGCGATGTATACGCTGATGCTATACCATCGACACTCGTTAATGAGACGTCTTAATTTAATAATATATGTATTTGGTACATTCACAACTCACATTTCCACAAGTACAGAGAAAGACAACGTTATCTTAATGACAATTAATTTAGCAGTAGGACGCTCCTTAACATGCAAAACACAACATAATCTGTAAAATCGCAGATGGTTTTAATTTACCAAAAGAGGCACCGCCACCATTAAGCTGCTGGGGACACACACGTTTCTTTGCTGTCGTTAGCAACACAATTTAAAGATAGCGTAGACGGTTGCAAAATGGCGCCAGTGCACCACCAGAGGCTTACATCAACAGTAACACTGCCATCTGAAATAATTGAACCCATAACCATAAAAGTAAAGTAAACATCAATTTAACATTAATTGTTAATAAGATGCAATTGTTGGATAAGTTAAGTTTTAATAAAGCAACTGAAATGAAGCTAACAATTAGCCAACTGCTGCTAAACCGCGCGCTGTTTTGTTGTGAATTGTCTGACGATTAACGTTGGTCCAAACATATTTTAAAACCGCTTAACGGCCTGGAAATCAAAGTATACTGTACACTTGATGAGTATTAACAATGACTAGGAAAAAAACCCACAATGTTAACCTTTAAAGCTTTCAAGTTACCTTTTGTGTTGTTTCCGGGAAAAAAGAGGCTTCTTCTTGTGTGGATTGACTGACGATCGGAGGGAACATGAGGTGCTATTTATAGCCTGAGAGGAGCGGCGCTCAAAGTCCCGCCCCTGAGCCCACGGGATAGGTCAGGACTGAAATCCCAGACGGAATGTGATTAGTGGAGTAGACAAGAGCATCACTGCCTCTGCATTTGAAATGGAATGGAAAAAGAAGCACATCGACGAGTTTATTTATATTTTTTTTATTGAATCATGCACCTTTTTATGCAGTCTTGAACCTGAACCAGGCTTCATCATAGTCGGCACGGTTTGGGAATTACCTATTGATTCCACACCCTTATTATTTTAATCAAATGATCTCTTAAAAACATGGTTCCGCACCGATCAAATCCCTTCTTTTTCATCAAAGGCAGGGGTGGCCAACCCGCGGCTCGCGAGCCGCATGCGGCTCTCTGCCCAGCTTCGTGCAGCTCTTCAGTTCATATCAAATTATGTGATTATAATTTTATTTTTTTTTTTTTTATATATACTTTTTTTTTGTGTGGGCCTATGTGTGTGCATGTTCGCAAACGTTTCATGCGGCTCTTACGTTCGTTTTACATGTTGTCTATTATTTCATTTTTTATTTTATTAATGTGTAGGCCCTATGTGTATGCCTGTTCGCAAATGTTTAATTGAGGACGCAACATAACGTTCGCAAACGTTTGGTGCGGACGCAACATAAAACTGCCCGCTCAGCTTGGAGGGAGGTTTTCCGTGAGTAAACTATTTGTGTCAAGTTCGCTCCGAAACAGAGTGGGAGAGTTCATATTTTTTGTTGAACGTTATGCCAAGCCATCCTGCCTTATTGCCAGGTGTCATTTGCGCATTTCAAGGCTTCAAATCTGCAGCGCCACTTCAGCTCTCTCTCCATGCTACAAGTAAGTCCCACAAAGCAACATGCATAGTAAGAGGAAAACGCTATTTTAAATTGTTATATTTTTGTTTGTGGACTTGGTTGAACTGAGAGTTTGTGTGTGAGGCAGTGCACACAATGTTCATTGTTGAAAATGACTGCCCTGTCGTCTTTAGTCCAGTCCTGTCATTATCACAGGGGCGGCCTTAACGATCTGGGGGCCCGTTTCAAGTCCTAGTGTGGGGCCCCCTTTTTTTTTTTTTTTTTTTTTTTTTTTTTTTTTAATAAATAATGCATGTGCAAGCTCCCCGCGAAAATAAAAACGCCCCCCCCCCCCCCCCCCCGAAATCTTACTGGCCACCCCAGTGCCCCCCCCCCCAGTTCAAATGTTATTTTTTATTTTCATTTTATTTTTTTAATTACATTTTTTTCCTGATATGTATCCTAGTTCAGAGATGATATGTATTTTTTTTTCTTTCTTAACTTTTTTTGATAGGTAGTTGCCAAGTTCATCACACAAACACTCCAATCCACTGATATGAGATCAGTTTGCAATTTTCTATTACTAAATTAATGGTAGGACTGTGGCCACTAGAACTGGTCTCTGGTCAGCAAAGGTCTTGAAAACAGCATAAGTGTGCTTGTGACATGCGTGCCACCCATGCATGTGTATAGGCATGTGTCCCAGCAGATTTTTGAAATCTGAATAAAAAAATTAAAGTTTGTAGTTAGCGAGTGTAACATGTTCTTAGCAAGGGCAGACTTTCATAAATAAAGGTTTATTTTTTTAGCAAGATATTTGGTCAAAAGCTAGTGGTCATCCGTCCCTCTGTCCAGTTGTTAGGCATCTGGCTGCTAGCAAGTTATGATGTCTTGCTAATTTTACTATTCATCTGAGCTGAAATAAATATTGACTTTTTCCTTTATTATCTTCGCAAGAATGCACCAGAATGCTTAGATTACATGATAAAAACACAAAAAAAATCTTCTGGGGGGGGGATGCCCCCAGATCCCCCTTCAGGGGTTTAGTTTTTTGACAAACATTACAATGGATACTAACATGATTTGGGCATTTGGGATTATAAATCATCTTTGAATTGGTTGTACAGCATATCACATGCTATTCATTCAGGGGTGCGATGGCCACCCCACTCTAACTCTGTGGCCCACCTTGGCCACCCCCAGTCAAAATTTCCTGGAATCGCCACTGTGTGTACCCGTGTGTACGATGTGGCTCTTTGCAGTAACACAGTAAAAAATGTGGCTCTTTGTCTCTGACTGGTTGGCCACCCCTGATCAAAGGGAACAATGCTGTTCTTCTGAACGTGTGCTGTTATGTGTAGAAAAGCATATTTGCCTTCAGTGATGAGAGGGGTAGAATCGTGGTCAATGGCAGAAGATTAAATGGGATACGTTTTATCCATTATTCAGACAGGACACATTCTGTTAAAATTATATGAGCCAAACCCATTGTATTTTATCATGGAAATAAATATATAATACATATTTAGCTCCAAAATCGTCCAGTTTCATCGTCCATAAATGTACCCTTCCCTGTTTATCTTGTCTCAATTCAGTTTGAAGCAAACTGTGATAAGAGCCGTTTTATAATGAACATGTTTGCCTTTTTAGCCTAACTGTTGACATATGGATTACCCCTTAATTGTTTTATATGTTTAATTTCTTACAGCTATAATACACACAGCTTTATGCTACATTGATTTGCAAGTGTATCCTTGGTTTATCTATTTTCCTGTTTTTTGTTTATTTTTTACCTGTGGAAAACTTCCGATCAGTCTGTAGGCCTATGCATATTTCAGTTAATTATGATAAAAACAATTAGTAATAGACAACTTAGTTCAATACAAATGGACAAGTTGTATGTGTATCATGGACAAATAAAGAAAGGTGTGTGTAGCATAGATAGTATATAAAAGGTGTAGCCATTAGTGTGGTCTGGCTATGTGAGATAGTAGCAATCGGTCTATCAGCAATCTACTCACTCGACTAGGGCGGAACGACAAGCGTTGGAGGGGAAATAGCACACGGAACAATTATCAAGTGACACCTTTGGTAAGTTTCTGAACACAACACGATTTTATTTAAACGAAGAAAATACAATGCAGATATAATACGTATTAACTAATTACTAATAAGCAGTCTCAAACTTGAGCTTACCTCCCTGCGGATGTCCGTGTCCGTGAAGCTACGGGATCATGGTCGGGATCAGTAATTCAGAGTAAACTGCGCCTCCCAACTGGAAGCCTTCAACACTGGAAGAACGAGCAGCATGACTGAGCAAAGTATACTCTTTATAGGTAGGCTACATTAGAATGATTATTAAGTCTCTCCCATCATACGCCTAGGCTTATATCCTACTAGCCTTTCTGAAAGCACGTGTGCGTTATACTAGGCTACTGGGGATAACATGTAAATTACATTTATTAATTTGAGGGGGCGGTAGTTTGCCTGGAAATACAATCTCATAATTTGATTTTAATGATAAACAGTGGGCTTAATTTGTTTTAATTTGTGTGTGTTTTTATTACACTGTTGTTTGCATCAGTTCAATCAAAGTCAAAGTAATCTTTGAGGCAATTAATCCCCCCCTCACCCCTCCAGTAGACAATCACCATAAAGTATGTGTGTGTGTATTCATTCAACAGATATTGACCCAAAGCCAAGCTCTTCCGCTTGTCTCGACGGCGGAACTGAGAAGCCCCTCTGGACCCGTAGTGACAACACCTTCAGGTTTGAGTTCCTCCCTGACTCTGTGGAAACCTCCCAACCATCTAACAGGCCCGAACCAGCAGCAAGCCAGGTTCCTATTACGGGGGGCGGATCAGCTTTCGCCTTCAACTTTCAAATCCCTCCTTCCTCGACTGTGGAAAACATGGAGACGACAGAGACGCCGGAAACCTCTTCCACAGGTGGGCAAGAGGAAACGCCTTCCCCGCTACAGGAGGTCAACTCTCCGCCTGAACCGTCAGGAGCCTGCAAGAAGAAGAAGAAGAAGAAGTCTGGAAAGCAGAAACCCTCGGATGACACAGAGACACAGCAGCAGCCCAGTTTAGCCGACGGGGGTCTGGGCATAGAGCATACAGAGCTGGTCCGTGATGAAATGTTTGTTTCCTTTTTGACGTAATCTTGGTGCGTTCTAGTTGATTGGCTGATTTGATGTCTGAATGTCTTTCAGAGTGTAGAGGATCAGCTGAACAGACAGCTGGACTGGTGCATGGAGCAGCTAGAATTAGGAATGAGGTCCCAGAAGGGCACACCGAAACAGAGTATGATGTTAAACTATAGTAAAAATATAATGTTAGTATAGCAGGATAAACCTTTAAAACAAAGGAAGGTAAAATAATGCATATGTGTGTGTATTTGCAGAGGAGGAAGCCTCTCGTGCCCTGAAGACTCTGCGAAGCTCCAAAGCTCCTCTGGCCAAGAAGAGGCAGGTGATGAGAGCCATGACCGGAGACTACAGGAAGAAGATGGAGGAAGAGAAGAGCAGGCAGCTCACACTCATTCAGAGCGGTGAGTGGACCGCAGCAATGTAGATCCATTTTCAAATGTGTGCCGGCGTCACTTGACATATTTCTCCTATCCCAACAGAAATGGCGTCATCTCAGGTCAAAGTCGTGTCAGATTCCCCAAAGAAGTGCGTTTTCCACCGGAGAGCTGAAGTAAGAGCCCAGACAGCAGCGACGGAGGAGAACCAGGAGC
The DNA here is from genome assembly GCA_026929865.2 of Hyperoplus lanceolatus. Lineage (NCBI taxonomy): Eukaryota > Metazoa > Chordata > Actinopteri > Uranoscopiformes > Ammodytidae > Hyperoplus > Hyperoplus lanceolatus. The sequence goes on along the minus strand of CM049411.1, from coordinate 17,124,280 downwards.
AGACTGGAGCAACGGGTCAGACATCACAGACTCAGGGAGAGACATCATCTTTCGTCTTTACTCCGTCAAAGGAGGAGTTTCACTTCAATTTCCTCTGATTTTGAATCTGCCCGGACACTTACAATGCCCTTTTTTTTTTTAGATATTTAAAAAAAAATGCTGATTGCTTGTGCCATATTTCAAAATAAAGCAGCATTTTTTGTTCGCGTTTTTTTTTTTTTTTTTTTAAGTAGAAATGTGGAAAATTATAACAAACTAGTTACTATTTTTTGGTAGTTTTACAGCGAGCCTGTGTCATACTTGTATAGAAGTCTTAATTGGGTGATAGCAATTATTTCTTTCCATTGTGACTTTCTTGTCACCCCTCCAAACACAATTGCTAGTTGAGAGCATGTTTTGTAAACAGTTTTCCTTCATCATAGTGTTACCGTATATCTGTGGCTCCCAATCTATTTGGCTTATAATAAAGTTATCACTACTTGTTGTGACCCTGTCAGGTCTTTTTGTGAGCAGTCTAACTAAAGTGTGATTGTTCTTATTCTCAGATTTTTTTCTAAATGAATTTAGAGACACAAGGAAGTGAAAGTATCTATCAAATAATCACATTCGTTGCTACTCAAATATTTTCATAGAGAGTGTTGTTGAAAAAGTGTATCAATTCGATCAGTGCATTTCAAACAGGAAAATGCGGGGTATTGTTTCAACACGAGCATAATTGAGTGCTACACGCCAAACAAAAAAAAGTTTCAGCTACCGAGAAAACAAACTAACGCGTCCTGTTCACTGTAAGTTTAAAACCTCTTTGACATTCGGCTTCCTAGTGTAATGTTACGTCACCCAGGTGTTTTTAGACTGTTTGACGAATTAATTTGTATTAATAGTCAATTAGGAATGTGTGGTGGGGAAAAGTTCATACAGGGCTACCATTATCTCGCAAAGCTAACGTTGAGCTAGCAACTTCAAGTGAGAAGATAGTATTGTCGTATTACTTCGCTTTTATGTCTGTTTATGACAAGCTAAACTCCACAACATTGAACGTCTCTTGCGTTATGCCATTCAGGTAACATGTATTTATTAGTAAAAGTTATAAATATATAGGGGTTTACAATGCTGAACTTTTCATCTTTGCATTTGGTGCTCAGTGTGAGGGTGCCCTCTTGTTGCCAGGTTTGCGAAGGGTGGCGGTGGTAAAGAGGCAGGAAATGTCTGAGCTAAGTGATGAAGCCAGTGAATCGGAGCAGCTGGGTGCCAGCCTCTCCCTGTGGCTGGGCGACTCCTTGGTGAGACCCGAGGAGCTAAATGTCCCTCTGGACCTCCACACGGCCTGCTCCATCGGACAGTACGACGTGGTGGCAGAATGCATCAAAAAGTGGGTGTCCACATAATAATAGTGTCACTGGATGTGTTTCCTTTGTCCAAGTCTTTTGGTATCTGATGGCTATGATCCTATGTTTGTTCAGGCGTGAGGTGGACCTTGACGGCAAGAATATCGGAGGATGGACCCCGCTGATGTACGCCGCTTACATAGGCCATGACAACATTGCAAATCTCCTGCTGGAGGCCGGTGTGAATGTAAACGCTACCACTGCCAAAGGATTGACCCCCTTGATGCTGGCGGCGAGCTGTGGCAATGAAAGCATTGCATACTTTCTGCTACAGGTACAAAAATGAAGGCTGCTGACAGACATTTAGACTTGTAAATCCTTATGCAACGTTTTCAAGCTTTATAGTGACATAGTGAAACCATGAGGATTGGGCCAACAGTAAGCAAATACCTATGTCATGAATGTCTTTGCGATGCAGGAGGGTTTGCTTTTTGCTATGTTACTCTCAAAAACAAGGAACGCTTCAGCCGCCTTACGTCCCAGCAGTGAGGAGTTTTATTACCAAATCAGGAATCAGAATTTTAGACACATTCACAAGCTTAAGTTTCAGCATCTGTGGATTTAAGAGATGCTCCGTCATAAAGATGGAACTTTTTTTGGTTATTTCCTTGATAAGGTGTTTCATTAATGGTTATTTTGTTTTGCAGAGTATGAAAGGATTTTTTTGATGTCTTTCTAATCCCAAAAGCAAGGTGCTGAGTTGGAGCTGAAGGACTCTCAAGGCTGGACCGCTCTGTTCCACTGCACAAGCACAGGACACCAGCAGATGGTCAAGTTCCTGCTGGATAACAACGCTGACGCCAATGTCAAGTGAGTTTCTCCATTCATCCCTAAAAACACTGCAACCCTCCTGACAGACAGTTTTTCATGACTTTTTCTCTTCTTCCACAGGGAGCCAGGGACTGGTTTCACTACCCTGATGGAGGCCGCTGCTTCTGGACATGAAATTATCGTTCAGTATCTGCTCGATCATGTGAGTAGGTTTACAGTCCACGCTCTCTTATATTCAAAGACAGAGCTGCGGGACCAGAAGAATGTGCACGCTACAGCGGATGGGTGATGACGTTACACAAAGATGAGGTAAAACCTTATGGTCCTGACATTTCAATCATTTACAGAAAGTTAAAATAGACGACCGCAACGCTAAAGGAGAGACCTCCCGTGCCCTAGCCATGCTGTACGGCTACACCAAGATCGTCAGCCTCATTGACTCCCGCTCTCCAAGGAGCAAACTAGGTACTTGTTTAAACAGCTCAATTTAAAATATATGCATTTATCCTTTCTTTGTATTTAATTTTCTGACACTTTTTTTTGTGCATGTTCCAACCTTTTTAACTCAGGACATTTCGAAGACCTGAGCTCCTCTGAGGACTCGGACAGCGCGCCCCCGAGGACAAGGCCGAGTCGTAGCCGAGCTAAAGGCGTTAGCATCCACGATGGGCCACAGGCCATCGCCAAGTTCCGAGTAGGAGGCACCAGCAAACTGTGTGGTAGTGTCACATCAGACATCCAGTCTGCCAAACTGTTTATATACATAGATGTTAAGATTCCGTTTAAACTAAAGTTTCTAAATAAAATAAATCCAATCAATCTGTGTTTTAAGGAGGTTGGTTGAGACAGAGTGCTGAAAAACTGTATATTGAGACAGCCAGTCATGACTACAATCGTTTGCAGGATGGCAGTTTGTTAATAATACTTCTCTCCTCACAGAGCCTCCTGCTGTGCCGCCAGGCTACGTGACGTTTCGCGATGTCGGCGAACAGAGTGAGGGCATCTGCTACCGGGACGTGACCTCACCCATCAACGAGCTGGACGGCCAGAGTAACAGCAGCAGAGGTGAGAGTCCAGATGGTTACCAGTATCTTTTTTGTGATGTGAAATAGTTTGTCTTTGAAATGCACCACAAGAAAATACTGCACTTGGTACGATCATTGATGAGACAAAGCAGTTCACTTTACAATGCTGCAGACGAGAGTCCTTTCTTTGACAATGACATGCCCACCATGAGGAGCAGCAGCAGCAGCAGCGAAGGCCTGCCTCAAGTGATCAGTCTCAACTGGGAGGGCTCCGTGGAGAGCAACGAGGTGAACACAGAAATCCCACTGTTTTTTGGATCAAACGGCAGATTATAATTAGCTGTGGCAGTGACACATTGAAACTTTTTTCCACCAGGACTCTGACCAGTGCAAAAAGAGCAGCTCTCGCAGAGTAAACAAGAGTCATCATTTAAAAGGCAAGAGTCGCCACGGAGGCAACGACAACGCTCATTCCAGTGGTACAATGAACTGTGGGATGCGGTCCCTTGTTGGTCTTCCACCCTCCTACGCCGGTCCAAAGGCATGTCTACGTTTGCTTACTTTTGTCGTGTATCAGGAATGAGATGGTGTGTGTGGCTGGTTTATTCTTGCCCAGCTCTTAAATCTTCTTTTCCTTTTAGGATCTAGCCGCGTTCTTGGAACAAATTGGCTTTTCTAAGTACCTTCCTTTGCTTGAGGAACAAGACATTGACCTGAGGATATTTCTCACCCTGACTGAAAACGATCTCAAAGAAATAGGGATCACGTAAGGAGAGACTTCCGACCCCTCTTTTACAGTCACTACAGCATTCAGTGTTTGTTTCCTAATGAAATGCGTAATCCGTTCTCGCTCTTCAGATTGTTTGGACCCAAGCGTAAGATGACCTCGGCTATTGCCAGGTGGCACAGCAGCGCTCGACCACCCAGCGATGCTCTGGAACAGGCTTACGCCGACCAGCTTGAGGCGGAGATGCAGGAGATGGCCATACAGCTGCACAAGGTTACTCCATAGGCAATACACTCTGTAACTTCCATACACATATTTATCATTCATTGTGAACCCTTTGCCCACATAACTGTGTCCCTGTGCAGCGCTGTGAGGAGGCGGAGAGCCTGCAAAGCCAAGTGTCTCAGGAGAAGGAGCTGCGTACCGTGATGGAGGGATGTCTGATGGAGGACAAGATGGCGTGGAGGAGGGTCCATGGTGAGTTGGTGGAGAACCACAGGCTCACTCAGGACATGAGCGCCACACTGGCAGCGTCCAGGGCCTGCTGCACCCAACTGCTGTCCTTTCTCACTACTGATGGGAATGTGGAAGATAAAGCAGACAGTGACACTAGTGTTAAAGGTGAGTCAGTAAAGCCACTTTTAAATTTAGTGAAAGAATAGGAATCTGATTTGACTGATTTAACTTCTACTTGCAGCTGGGGAGGGCCTGACACACTCCAGTGTTGTAGAGCTCACAAAGAAGCTGGAGTCCTATGAAGAAGAATTGGGTAAGAGGGGGTAATGCTAAGGGATTTAAATTATTTTGTGTCGTCAGGAGTCTGACGTTAATGCTGGTGTCTGGTTCTTTCATCACCACAGCGGGGACCATGCAAACGGTGCTTCAGAGTCTGAGGCGACTGAGTGCCCCTGAAAAAGTCTCAGATAGCTGGGAACGGCCTTAACCTTTACAGGTAAGAACTGACAAACCTGCAACGCTGGAGAAGCTCTGTGGCTTCAGAAAAAAATTAAATTAAATGACTTTTTTCCAAAAGGCTTTGGCCAGTAATTGACGGAGGGTGACCTTACCACCCTAAACAATCTCACTGAAATGGGAGAGAAGGCCAGAGACGAGGCCGGCCCTACCGGAGCAAGCAGCTGACCTGCTACTCCTCCGGGATTGGCTGAAGGACCAGAGCTCGCCAGACATGGACACCGCAGGTACTGCAAGGAAATGACAAGCAAGCAGGAACGGTACCTGACCCTAACACGCTTGTGCTGGTGTATACTGGACTCCTGTAGTTGGGTTGTGACAATGCACATAGAAGATGAAGGACTGATCGTGGATCAAAGGCTACTGTAATACTGTGAATGTATCTTTATAAACTGTACTCTTCCTCCTATGAAATTTGGTTGAAGTCTTTTTTCTGCCAACAGCCGAGGAGGGACGTTTCTTAAAAGTAATCAAAAGTTAAGAAGTTCTGCAGATTATACTTTTTTTAAATGAAATGTTATTTGTATGCTGTTGAATGTTATGTCCTGCTGAATGCATTTTTAAGATCTGAAGAACCTAGAAGAGAAATGTGTGAATCAATTACAGCAATATGTTATGTGACCTTTTTCATCCACTGTGCTGTTATTGTTATTTGTTGATGCAGTTAAACAAATAAAGTAATACTATTTCCCAATTGCCACAGTTTAAGAGAAACATAGAAGTTTGTTGAATTCTAAGTACAAATGCCTGATTGCACAGTTTTAGATTTCACTCAATGGTTCAATTAAATGGTTATTGATCATGCAGTGGATCCATTGGCTTTCATCTTCCATGAAATCCGGAAATGAGGTCCTTAAAATGTTAAGTCATGGTCGTGTTTGAACATGAATTATTAAAAGTATTTTGCCTGAATGTTGAGACTACATACTTCAATACGGTGTCATTTTTTTCTGCTTGTTTCAAATTCACAGACGTGTACATAAACAGTAACACTATAATATACAGTATCACCATTGTTTTCTTTAAATATAAGTAACGAAAGCAGTTTGAAAAGAATATCAACAAATTTATTGCAAATCCCACAGTTGAGTGTTAACAGACAGGTGAAAAGCTGAGTGGTGATAAGGATAATATTAACCAAACAATAAAAAAGGAAATCCCCAACAGCATTATAGTCCTTTTTAGGTGAGATTCCATAGTCAGTTGTACACATGAGTTCAACGGTAAAGTACCAGTTAAATGTAGTCTAAAATAAATAACAGGGAAGAGCCATTTCACCAATGCTTTAGAAAACATGTTTTACTCTGCTCATCCCAGAGGTGATCAGGATAATTTGCTCTTGAGATTGTAAATAGCAGAAAACTGCTAAATTATTCATAACTATGTGCTGATGTGTGGTAGCCTGGTGCTACCAGACCATCAAACTTCATTTCATTGACTACTGAAGGGAAAATAAAATTTGGCCGGAAGTAGGCGGGCGGGCGGAGCCAGGCTAGATGTGTGGTGCTTAGATTAACTCAATATGCATATTAAGAATTAAGAATTTTCTTTCAATAAAACACTTTTTAAATTGGACTGATCTTTTTGTGACTAAATTACTCCTGTGACGTGTGGGATATATAAGGACATTAACTAAAATGATTTCTTAGCCTGTGTCTTGATCCAACAGTGAATGTTGCTCCACTTCACTCCTGGACTTAACGTGTGATGCATTGCCCACACGCTGGTCCAGATGTTTGCTCAGTCAATATTTAAATTGCCAACACTACAGGGCAACTCGATGCAGACTGAGCCCCGGGAACAGGGATTCCCTTCCCGATTGTTGGGAAACACTCCACTGTGCCTGGAGGCCTTGGCGGTAACATCAATGTGATGACAGTTGCTGCCTAACAACAACTGTGGCCACATGTGTTGGCTGGGGTTGGCTTCAGCAGCTGATCCAGATAAAAAAAAAAAAACAGGCCGGCCAGTTCTTATATGAGAGGACAGGACACTTAGATTTTTAATGTGTCTGCATTCTGAACTCTGAGAAAGCTATAATACTTGTTGTGTCACTAAAATTTGAGTGTAGTAGTTTAATAAAAGGTCAAGGGGCACAGTACTATCATCGATAGCGATCCTCTAGTGATGATTTACACACTTCATGGCAGACAAGAGTGGAAGACAAGTAAATGCACCAAAATAAACACAATCAGTGTTGAGAGTTGGTAGTGGGACTGGACGGATTATATTTTCTCCATCTCTCAGTGATAATAACTCATGTCGTGACATCTGCCAGTAAAACTGACAAGTAGACTGTAAATTCCTGCAACCAGTCCCACCAGGCTGCTCAGTGCCAGGAGGTAACAGGGATTCTTATAGTAACAGTCAAAATCCAGCGAAGAAGAAGTTGTTCTGGACACAGGTCTTGTCTGTTGTGTATCTCACCAGAAGTGATGTACAAAGCATAATAAGCAAATTAGTGTTTTTCTCTGAGCAGCTCTCATTGTGCCTAGCTGGCGGACTAGAGGCTAGAGATGTTGGAAGGTTGCCAGTTGGGATTTGTGCCCCATGAGAGTCGAGTGCGGCTGGGGAAAAAAATTAATAAGCAGTGTACTTTCCTCTCCCTCAGGTGCCCTCGAGCAAGACTTTTATCCTGCTCCACTGGAACCACTCAGCAAACCAGAGCAGAAGACTGGATGTGCTGGCAAATGCCAGGTTGAATATACGTTGAATATGTGCAGCTGAATGAATAGTAGCTTAGATGAATTTGTTCTACACTGACTGTGATACATCCGAAAAGCTGTGTTTACACTGACAGGAAGTGAAGCTAGTTTCTAGTAAATGTAGGTGACAGAACATTCACCATTTCAAATACATGAATTCACACATGATGAATTTGCTCTTGCATGGCACGTACGAACGTCTTCCTCAGGCCGGACCTTTAATTTGTTTCACTTCAAAACATACACGGAGCTATTCTTAGTTGCACAATGACAGAAGATCCAGACACGTGTGGAGGAATGAAGACATCTCCGTCTGTCTGCAGTGTGTGAGATCCAGGCCGGCGTGAGGACTGATTCCCACTCACGCAGAGCCCCGGCTGTGTGAGTGGTGGTTGTGATGGGCTCAGGTGTACTCACACAGGTGGCCGCAGCCCGCGGGGCAGTGGGCGCTGCTCTTGAGCCAGCTCATTATGTGCTCCAGGTGTCCTCCGTGGTTGCAGCCCTGACACCACACAAACAGTCCTTTCACCACATGGTGACAAACTGCGCACACACTGGCACACTGGTGGCACCTAGAGTGAGAGATGGAGCATAGTCAGTCAGAGCTCCCCTCAGAATTTGAATTAACATGTTGTCTGTCTGTGAAAAGGCTGCATATATTATATATGTAACTGGTGAAAACTTGGGATAAATTGTGTTTTGCAGCCAGCTGTTGCCCCCTAGTGGCCAGAAATAGAATGAATGCAGCTCTAAAATTGGGTCACAACAAATATACTGTACACTTAGTTCAATAAAGTTTGTTAATGCAATGAGGCACTGTAGTCTGTAGAAAATGTAACATTTGTTTTACAGTATTTTCTCAGATTGAAAGTTTTACATGCAGACCTTTTGCAGTAATAGTTTTCTTTTTCACTCTTATAAGCACTTAATTGCTTCATGCCACAATCTACTCCATTGGTGTGGAAATTGTGACGTTAAGTTAAATGAGGGTATACACAGCCTTGTCATGGAAAAGCAATTGAAAGTACAAATTATTGCAAACATAAGAAGCATAAAAATACTTAAATTATATAATATATACTTAAGTAAACTGGAAATTCATACCTGTCACAAATCCAGCCCTTGTTGTTCATTGGCCGCTTGCAGTTGCTGCAGTTGATGTGCAGCGTTGTAGACGTCTGGTTCAGGCAGGTGATGGCGCTGCACGTACTCAACTTAATGACCTCATTGGAGACGTTCCACAACTCGAATCGCTGCAGAAGGTCTATGTAGGACATGTACCAGTGCTCCTGCAGAGGAAACACAACTCATTCAGTGTTTCCTACGTGGTCTGCCTAGTTTTTTAGTTCCCCTTTGGCTTTTTCATGAATGCCGATAAGAAAACCCTGGAAAAGTTCTGGTTCATAAAATGGTGAAAACAAAGCAAACATTGTTGTATTTCAAGACACCACCATTTGTATTTCCATCTGACCTGGGTGAGGTCATCGATGTCTTTACGGATCCGGTCCCCCAAGACGATGAGCACAGACACGGCCATCTGCACGTCGCCCTGCTCAGCGTAGTAGCTCAGCATCTCCCTGACGATGGGACAGAAGAAGCTGGCGGGCAGGTGCGCGCTGAACAGCGGCTGGGAGATGGAGATGAGAGAGAAGGACTCTATGGGCGTCAGGCAGGTGACCTCGGCCTCGTTGCCGCTGACGTGAGGCGAGTCGGCCTTGTCCTGCTGAAGGTGCTCCGGGGCCAAAGGGTTATCCAGGATCTCGTGGCGCAGCTGGAAGGCCTCTTGGGGCAGCGTGTACTCCTGCTCTTCTGTTATGACAAACCAGGGAGCTAAAATTAGACAGCGCTGAGCATGGAGGCAGTTATAAATAGCTACCATGACGAAAGCAGTAACTCTGTTGCCTTCCTCCAACATGGCCATGTGACTGACCAGTTTGATTGTCGTGCTCCATAGAATAGAGTTCGTCGTCATCTAACTCAGCATCGCCGAACATATACTCGGCCTGGCCCTCGCTGCCTTCCGTCTCTTCATTTTCTGAGGATATTTGGATATTGAATTATATTACATACCAAGAGCATATTGACAGACATATTGGCTACTAACAGTTCTTAAAGCCAATCTCACCTTCATTATTTGTGCTGAGATGCGAGTTCCCAGGCTCCAGGTGGATGTTGTCCTGCCTGCTCTCACCTTTACCGCGCTCCAGTCTGCTCTCCGTCCCCATCCCCGAACCAATCTCCTTCAGGCCAAAACTGGAAGCGCAATGTTCATCATAATAAGATATCAGCCTGGGGATGACTGGCATAAATGTTTTGTAAATAAATGTACACTAAAAAGCTAATTTACCTGTTCATCAAAGGCAAGGTGCCAAGTTTACTGAGGCTGTGGTTCAGAATGGGCGTTGAGAGGTTTGCTGGGTCAGAGAACATAATTCTCAACATGGTCCATGTTGTTGAAACCTTTGAGAAAAACAGAATGAAAAAAAAAATGGTTATTTACATGCCAAACATAACTACTTTACTACTGGAAGTCATATGTTACAAAATGATGGGTTACAGCAATGTCATTTCATGGTAAAAGATTTTACAGTATGCTTGTGTAACAAGCATTCTAGAGGTAAAGCTACTGTCAATTAATTCACTAGTAAATCGAAAAGTAAAAAAAGCAACAGTTTATCATTTGAATACATTTTCTCATCTAAAATGTCCAAAACTCACTGGTTTCTGTTCTCCGATGTGTATATATTTTTTTTGCTTTCTTAGTGATTCATAATGACATTTTTAGACCAAGCAATTAAACGAGAAAGTAATTGGCAGATTAATAGATAACACAAATAAATCATTTGCAACCTTAGGGGTAGAAAAGTTAGACTTAATTTGAAATCCATCACTGTTTTGCTGTGAAAGGTCTATTAATTATATGATTACCATAATCCGCCAATTAAAATCTGACTGACCCGAGGTCTTTTGAGCTCCCGGGCCACTTTGGCATTGTGATCACACAGCTCAGCAAAGGGCTTCCCGCACAGGAGGTAGAGTTGTGCCGTCTTGACGAACCAGTCCATGCGGTTACTGTCCAAGTCCGTCTCAAAGACGCTGAGGGCGCTGGACACATGGGCAAACTGTTCTGTGGGGTCGGGCTTCTTGAAGAAAAAGATAGGGTAGCGGCGGTCTCCTCCAGGGTAAGGCTTTCTGTTGACGTCACTGCTGATCAGACTCTCCTTGGCTGCGAAGGCCAAGTCACCGAACAGTCCAAAGCAGAGGCCCTCAGGGTTGGCTTTGTCTACAGGACGAGTGGCGTCCTTGAACATGTGCTGGTAGAGCGTACTGTCCTTAGAGCCAGAGAGCAGGAAATCAGGGTCGTGCTGGTGGCGCCACACAATACCAGTGGTCACATCCTTGTGTTCCTCAAAGGTGGCGTAGGGAATGAAAGGTCTGCGGACATCCCACACATAGATGTTGTGGTCCACCATCATGGAACAGGTGGCTAAATGAAATTTCTTCTCAGGCCGCCACTTGACACGAGCCACTGAGGCGATGGTCTGGACGCAGTAGATCTCCTTGGCCCGGTTAGTGGTCATGTCCCACACTTTCACCATCTTGTCCCTGCCCCCAGTGGCCAGCCATCCCCTTAAACGGAAGTAAAGGGAGAAAGACTTAAATAAATTAAATTAAAAAAATAAAAATCTGCTACTCAAGCAAGGGACAAAATATGACCCGAGATGCATTTAGAAAACAGAACGTTCAGTTTCTCAGCTGGTTTGTGTCACTTTCTCTTACCTGTCATCAGGATGCCAGTCACAGCAGAACACGGGGCCCGTATGGGCGGTGAACATACGCTCGTAGCGGTCCGGCCGCCTGATGTCCCATAGCTGGACATTGCCATTCTCAAATGATGCAGCAAATGTAAAATAATCCTTCATGCTAAACTGGACATCCCTCACGCTCTCTGACTGACCTAGAAGACAGGGAGTGGGACAAAAAAATCTATGAAGTGATAAGATCTAGAGATAGACAGATTAATGGCCTTTTGAGATAATCTGCATTAGCCAATATCTGCGCTCATGAGGCCGATTAAAAAAAATAAGCCTATAATGTCTGCAGACACTGTGGGCACTGGGCAGCAGGTCAGTGTAGCTGCTGTCCAGCGATGTTTTTCTTTTTTACAGGCAAATATTATATATTAATACCTTGATATTATATTAATACCTTGTATTGTTTCTATTTCAATAATACCAGACGGCTGGTCAAAAGTCCCAAAGTCCCTTATGGCATAGTTTACAGAGCCAACAGGAAGGCTACGTGCAACAGACTTTATTTTTATTATTTATTTTCAAATATTTTTCTTTGTCTACATTTAGTTAAAACATGTTTATCTGAGTTTAAATGTGAGTTTATTATTAAATTGTTGTTTTTAAATTGTTAAATTGTTATCAAATGCTAAAAGACAAACCAAAACCAAAACACTTTGATATAGGCATCATGCATCGGCCGACCTGCTCTCTAAATATCGGCATCAGCCTTTGTAAAACCCTTATACTGTAGGTCTACCACCTTCCTTTCCTAATAAAAACAGTAACAACACTACTCCTGGTCTAGCACATTAGTGATTTTTTTTCTTGTTTAAGGTAAACACTGTAAAAACATATAAAGATAAAGTTTATATTATGAAAAGTACTCAGTAGTTAGTTACTAGTTAAACACTGATGTGTATCACATAAATCTCTACCTGAGAAAGTGCTGACAGACTCCTTCTTGCGCAGGTCGAAGCACTTCATGAACCCATCCTGCGAGCCACTCAGCAGCATGTACACCTCAGTGGGGTGGAAGCACACTTTGTTGACGGTGCGTTTGTGCTCAGTAAACAGCTGGTCCTGCTTGTTACGAGAGGGTTTCCCCAGGTTCCAGGTGACCACCGCCCCGTTGGTGGCAGCTGTGGCCAGCAGGTTCTCCTCCATCTGGTGCCACATGACATCGGCACAGCTGAAGTTGAGGGAGGGTTTGCGGCCGACGCGCAGGTTCAGCTTCTCCACAAACTGATCCTCCTCCAGCGTGTAGATCTTGAAGATGTTGCGGCCGGCTACCACCACCTGTGTGGCGTCACGGCACACGCTGATGGCGTTGGCAGGAGCGTCCAAGTGGCAGAACATAGTTCGGCCACTGACGGCGCTGCTGCTGAGGGCTGTGGTAACCCGTGACATCTTCTCCATGTTCCTAGAGCAGACGACAGTGATTTTATTAGAGCTCAGAAAGAATTTAAGAGGCGCAAAGCATCAGGTGAAACGGTAAATGAATTTGCTAATTTTTTTAAGGCAGTTCTACAATACACCAGAGGGTGGCAGTCAAGCAAAATAAGAAATCTGTAAGGGGCTTGAGAGGTGGCATATTTTATATGCCACCTCTCAAGCCCCCTAATAGGTGTTATAGCAATTTAACACTTTAGGCAGCAGTAGTACTTACTAGATGAACAACTGCCAGCCTCGTCAAGGTCTGCACCAACACATAGTCCTCTTCATGTGTTCCCATGAGAGCCAACTTGCCAGTGAGAGATTGGCATGTGATCGACACACACAGCACGATACTGTCTGGAGTTACATTTAGGACAGATATTAATGTCTTTCAGAAACAGTCCATATAGATTTAAAAAAAATAAAAATAAAAAGATGAAACATTATGAAACAACAAAAAAAACTAATGAAACATTATGTTATGTACGACAGGTAATATTAACACTGACTGGTGTACACTTAGTTTCAGGATTGAAACTGAGATGATATAATTAATCTTATCAACTGAAGATGTTTTACTACACTTGTAAATACATAAATAATAAATAGTAATAAAATAGTACTGAAACACAGAGGAATTAAAAGTCTAATAATCTTAGCAACAGCATATGAAGATATACCAAACTATTCTTTGCACCTACTGTTTAAAACTATTACATGGAACTGCACATTATGTACTCCTTTATACGAGATAAACTCCTTGAGATGTACCATTTTGTTTTAATGGGGGCTACTTTGGTGTCATCTTTTCAACATATTGTTATTTTGAGTTTTAATTGCTGTCAGATTCTCTATTCTGTTTGTCTCCACTCTGCCTCGTTAGTGTGTATCACCTCCTACCTCGCTGCTTTGCAATCACGTGAATATACAATGATGCGTTCAAAGACAAAACAAACGGAATCAACTCACCCAATTGACATATGCACTGGCTAACACACTTTCAATAGCATTTTCCAGTGATACCTAACATTACACCGTTTATTTCGTGTTAGGGCTGTGGTTAACTTTGCTCCTAAGACGGTTAAATTGGAGCTACGCTTTCTTGCGGTGTTGACTCATGTGCTGGCGTTGTTGGCTGTAAATGGCTTAACTCGCTGTGCAGTGTAGTGTACAACCACAACTCGCACCATAAACACGACTGGAATGTGATGCTAATGCTAGGTCGCTAATATAGCTACAGAGAGCCTTTGCAAAGACGAAATCCTCAGGACACAAGTTTTAAAAGTACGTCAGACAATTAAAAAAAAACATGTATCGTAATGGCTGACAGTGTCCATACAAAGTTAAATACAGATTAGGCTATTTAAGGTTGACAAACCTGCTGAAACTGTTGCTTACGGCTTGCGATACCGGAAGTAGTATTTTGCTCTTTCTTCTCGCGGGAATTTGCCGTCAAATAACGGAAGCGTCGTCACAATTTACTACAACTCATTCAGTATTTTACTGCAGATAATCGGCCCCTTGGTGGTTTTGTTTCGTTTAATGTGACTAAACAAAGGTGAGTGTGGCACTGGCATTTATTTTTGCTGTTTTAATCAATGTGTGGCAGCTTAAGGGTAACATATAAAATAGGCGTGACAGTGCACTCAAACATGCTTGTCTGTGTTTGTGCAGGGGGGTGTTGTGAGCTGTCTGCTGCTGTTATGAGTGCTCTCTTTACATGCGAGGACCCAGTCCCGTGGAGAGGGCTGCATGAGAAGTACTGGGATGTTGTGGAGGCCAAGGCCAAAGGCAAGAAACCTGGAAAGCTGCTGAACCTCGAGAAGTGGTAAATCCCTTTCTCCTCACGGCAAAAGTTATAAAAGCACACTCAGGCTCACTGGATGAGTGAGAGTTGGAGAAACGGTGTGGCCCAGTGGCGTCGTTAGCCCTGGGCGTCCGGGGCTTTAGCCCCGGATGTTTTAGGAATAGCCCCGGATCAATTTCGGATTTTTTTTTTTTTTTTTTTTTTTTTTTTTTTTTTGTGAAAAAAATTATAGCCCCGCGATAACATTCGCTGATTATAAAGCAAACGTTTTTCCAAAGCAGTCATGTATGTTTTAGAAAATTTAGATGAATTGCTCCAGTTTCTCCCCTGGCCATAGAACGGGCAGCATATCCACATTGCGTTGGCATAGCAACCATCTCTAAGTGAGGAAAGCTGTGAAAGTTGTATGCTAATTTGCGGTGAAATACCATACTGTATCTGATGCTATAACAAACCAAGCCAGGTAAGGCAAGATAAGCTAGGACTGATGCTCTCTTTTTTAGCAACTGATTAAGTAAAAGACAAAAAAGCAGAGAGACATGACAACCACCGTTGTGTGGTTTAGTTACATGAAAAGCTAGTCTACTACATGTTACTGCTAGCCTAGATTTTATGCAACAAAAAAAGGAAAACAGACACAAAACAAAGACAAGCAGGAATTCATTGAGTGTGAGGGTGATGAGAGGCGGTGTGTGTGTGTGTGTGTGTGTGTGTGTGTGTGTGTGTGTGTGTGTGTGTGTGTGTGTGTGTGTGTGTGTGTGTGTGTGTGTGTGTGTGTGTGTGTGTGTGTTTGTGAACAGGGCTTGTAGGTCCCGCTAGCTTCAATGCTAACTTACAGTGCATTCTCAATGTACAATGCTGCCGCGATTAGCATCGCCGAATTTAAGCTACAATTAAACATTAAGAAAATTAACAAACATACTTGCTATGAACACACACCGTGTGGCAACTCCTTCTGCTGATAAAAAGGCCACATGAAAAAGTCAAAAGATCTGAAAAAGCAAGTTGGAGGTCTAGACAGGATTGTTTCATCAAATATTTTCACCTATTGGTGTTTACAGTTTTGTCTTTTATAATAATTAAGATATAGAAAAAAGTCTGTCTATGGTTATCCCTTTATCTCAACACAACAAGATTAATGGTTACCGATCCACAAATGTTTGTCTCTGTGGGTCAGGTACCAAGAGGAGCTGCCCACACTCATTACAAGTCGACCTGACAAACACGTCACTCTGTCAGAGCTAGTGAAACTGATGGAGTGGAAGCTCACTGTAAGTAGCGTCTAGACACTACAACACAGATAATATAACACTGCCTCAGGTGAATGCTCTTGCAAACTTATAGTATAGCTGTTAAAGAAGACCCTGCTGTGTCCTTGAGTGTGTGCTTTGTCTGCAGAGAGGGAAGTTCAGGCCGAGACTGCAGCAGCTGGTGGCTTCCAACAGTGAGGACACAGTGGAGAAATGTTCCAGAAAGGCCTTCAGCCTTCTTCCTGATGTGCAGGCAGCAATCACAGAGCTCAGCTCCCTGAAGGGAGTAGGCCCAGCCACTGCTTCAGGTAAGCAAGTACAGTGCTTCTATTCTGTTTCTAAAGTAGTTATCCAATAGGGAAAAGCTTTAAAATATCTCTGTGAATCTCTCTTTAAGCACCAATTGATTGCCTTCTCAGTAAATACGCAGAGTTAAACCGTCCCTACACCGGTGGACTGAGTGTCAGGGTCTCCTTGCTCTCTGTTTGAATAGTTTGTATTCACTTGATTGCTACATTCAGCTTTGTTTGGGGCTGACTGTCCATTTTGTTCCAGCTGTGTTGGCGGCGGGGGCTCCAGGACAGGCAGCATTCATGTCCGACGAAGCCATGGAGAGTGTACCGGGACTGAAGCCCATCCAGTACACAGCCAAGCACTACACTCTCTACCTGGACCAAATGGTAGAGAGGACTGAAGAACTAAACAAAGGTGAGATAATGACAGGGATGCGAGAGTGGTAAGGAGCATATCAAGCACATCTTCATTTTCAAAAATTCAATCAATTTTAAATTTTAGTGATGCAGAAACTTTGTTACATGCTTTCATCTCCTCGCAACTTGATTATTGTAACAGCCTTTTTACCTGCCTGAACCAGAAAACACTCAAACGGCTACAGACTGTTCAAAACTCAGCTGCCAGGCTTTTAACAAAATCTAGAAAATATGACCATATCACACCTGTTTTAGCGTCTTTAGATTGGCTGCCCGTTTGTTTTAGGATTGGTTTTAGTATTTTATTGATAACTTTTAAGGCTTTACATGACTTGGCCCCGGCTTATAACTCAGACTTTTTAGTCCCCTATGTGCCTTCTCGTAGCCTGAGGTCCTCAGGCAGTAGACTGCTGTTCCTCCCAGTGTCCAGGCTCAAAACTAAAGGGGACAGCGCCTTCTCCATACGGGCACCCATGCTCTAAAACGACCTGCCTGAGGAAATTAGGTCGCCTGAGTCACTGCCCATTTTTAAATCTCTCCTCAAAACCCACTTTTATCGGAGAGCTTTTCCAGATTTTATTTGAGCCTGCCTTTTGTTTTTATTCCTGTCTTGTATTCTTTTGTTTTCATATGGCTCATTGTCTGTACATCACATGTATTTGATGCTCTTTGTTTTAATTGTGATTTTATTTGTTCAGCACTTTGTAACTGTGTTTTGAAAAGTGCTATATTTATTATTATTATTATTATTATTATTATTATTATTATTATTATTATTATTATTATTATTATTATCTGCATCGGTCCACTTTGGTGACTGGGCCCTCCAATACAGAACACAAAATGTTATTTTATGCTAATGCAAAATATAATATGACCACTGGTTTATTGAGCACTCAGAAGAGAATACATTTCTTTCAGTGTTCTGAGATCAGCAGGGATAGTTCTGCTCAGTGTTTCCAGGGTTGAAACAAGACATGGAGAAGCAGCATTCAGTTTTTATGCATCACACATTTGAAACAGACTCACAGAATACTATTTTTATAAATCAAGGATTAAAACATGTGTTCTCTCTGTAACTTGTAATATCTTTCTCACCTTCATTTAAATTCAGCTTATTTTTAGCTTTTGTTTTATTACAGTTCCTATGAAAAGGTGAAACATTTCATATCTTTTTTTGTTTTACAATATTGAATCAAAGGGGATTTTATGTGGCTTTATTGACATTTTTTAATTAATAAAAAAGATACTTTAGTTTAAATATATTTTTTATTTCAATTTAAATCACTTTGCAGAAATCCATTTTCACTTTGACACTTAAATGTCTTTTTCTGTTGATGTGCATAAAAAAAGCCACTCTAAATGTACTTTGTCTCTGATGACTGCCCCCCACCAACCCTCTCATTCTCAGCGGATCCCCATCGGGACTGGACGCCCCACAGGCTGGAGCTGTGTTTGTGGGCGATGACTATAGCTGAACAGCAGCAGCTCCCACTTCTAAAGGATGTTGATGTGAAGAAGGCCAGGAAAATGGAGGGTAGGGGCTCCGACGCCGACCAGACCCCAGCAAAGAAGCTCAGAACTATATGATAATTACAACCATGGCACAGTATATACATATTTTTTTAACATTACACTTGATTGCCATTTGTTTGTATTTTTCCAAAATAAAAACATTTATATATTAAAGAAAGCATTTCTTTTTGTATTATGTAAAAAAAAACTTCCAACCACATCTTCAAGATCTTGTTTTCAGTCACTCAGCTAGCTTTAAGCTCAGATAGCTCAGTTTTTCTTTAGTTGACTGAGTGACATGGTGATCAGGGCTGCAACTAACCATAATTTTGATTATCAATCAATCTGCTAATTTCTTTCTTCAATTAATCAAAAGCCCAAGGTCACCAAAGGTCATGTCTTAAATTATGTATATTTTGTCCGACCCATATTTCCAAAATGTTCAGTTTACTATAGTAGAAGACTAAAACCTTTTCAGCTCAAAGATGACACACCCAAAAAAACAACAGTAGAATGTCGCCACAGTATTGTTCTTTATTTATATTGTTTCTAAATGAAAGCAAAATACAATGAACAGTACAAAATAAAATAAAATATATTCATAAATATACAATATAAAATGGTTCCGTTCAGAACATTTAAAAAGTACAATAGATTGTGAAATAATTAATGAGGACTTTTGATATAAATTATCCATATGTAAATGTAAATTTAGTTTTCTCATGACTGAGAGAAAAATAGCTTCTGCTTCTTTTTTTTTGTAAACGCTGTTGTTGGTTCTACTTCTACCCCTCGTCTGGTCCGAGAGATTGAACCTCGTAAGCTTGGCACCATTTTTATTGATACAAGTAAGCAGCTAAAGAAAAATAAGAAATAAAATAGCACAGCAGCACAGCAATGAACTTTTTTCTTCTTCTTTGTCGACTCAGTTTTGAAGAAGTCACCTGTGATATTTGCATGACCTCGAGCGGTTTAAGGTAGTGTTAGTGAACATGAAAGGAATCTGAACCGGAGCTAGAAACTGAGACTTAAGTTACGTTTCTCTGCTAAAATCCAATAAAATAAAACCTTGTCTCCATGGACCAACGCTGAATACTGTGACAGACTAACTCTTTCATGCTTGTTCCCAGCTGTGGCTGACAAAAATCATAGTTCACTAATCCACACTGCTGACTTTTTTGTGTGTAATGGATGGCTGGATAAATTGTTGAACTATGACAATAGTTCTGTCTGCACGGTAGGTTATTCGTCTCCCAGACAATTTATTACGTTTGAATCTACCGGCTAATTCGAACAAATTTCAAATCGGACCCTATTTTAATGGTTAAATATCCAGTATAATTTGGAAACTGAGGCCAAATTTTCTGTACTTTTATGGTGCCCTATAACTCCTGAACCAGCATTTCAGGTCTCTGCAGTAACACACCACTAGTGGTATATTTTATTACTGGTAAGGGTCCAATGACTGTTGCATCTCTAGAGCTACAGTAGTCAGCTTTATAGCAATACAAACTAAGAAAAGGCAATCTGGACTACTTGATAGTTCAACTTCAGTTGTTTGCACTGCAGCTTTTTTCTCTTGTGGATTTTTTGCATCATGTAGAATATACCATGTAGCTAAGAGCAAAGCTTTTCCCAGTGCTCGGTCTTGGACTCATATACTGTACTACATAACAAGGCATTGGGCGTAACAGCACAATGGATTGGCATAGGGAGGTTAAAAAAAGCATCAAAGAATGTTCATGGCAGTAGAGAATATGGCACACGTTTAACATGTCACATAACTACACAAGTGCAAAAAAAAACAATGGTCCACCTATGATGAAATACAGGAACAGGTAACAAGAAGCTTTGCTGTGTTTTGGATCAGACAAGCACAGAAATGAACAGCATTCTGGGATCAGTCACATTAACAGAGTCCGTATTTGAGTGAGACTCAAGTTGACAATAACATTTTAGAAATCATTTTAAACCGCAGTCAAGACTGTATGGAAACCAATTAAAGGTAACTATGCGGATTACCCAAAATGACAAATCACATTAAAGAGGACCTATTATGCTACTTTTCTGGTCTTAATTTCTTGTTTTACACTGCTATAGAGCAACCTGACACGAATCACATCACAAAAAACTATGTAGATTTTCGGGAAGCTCTTTCTCTTATTTTGGCGATCCAGCACATCCTGTCAACACTTGAGTGTGTGTGCTTCGGCTCCCTCCTGCAAACCCCACTCCGTTGTGATTGGTTACCTTCCTTCCGGAACACTTTCAGTGGCGGGAAGCGCGAGCATGGACCTATAAGGGCGCGAGGCAGACGCGAACAGGGAAGTGACAGCATTACCATACATGGAAACATCCGCGTGGAGACGTCACAAAGTTTTATGCGACGTCACAAATTATGAAAGGGTAGACCGCTTTGAAGACGTGACTTCTCGACTGGCTAGAATAGTGTTTAGTGCTCTGCACAGACACCCCAGATGGTCAGCAGGGAATATGTTGAAATGCATGTAAGTCATTATTTGATAATTTAGTATGGTTAAGCATGACTATGAATCATCATAACAACGTTTATAGGTCATAAAAGTCAAAAAGCATCATAGGTCCTCTTTAATAATCTGCTCCTATTCAGCTCACACCATCCCTCACTGTGCCTTCCTCACACTGTTGAAAACAAATCTGTTGCTCAAAAGACGGCAATTTAATTAACATCATGCAGCCTGTCAGATCCACTTATTAAGAAGGAAGATATTCTGTCCTGTTTACGCTCTTAACGTCTTGGGGCTCTGGTGCAATAGAGCTAAAACTGGGGGTGTTGTGACACCAGCGACCAACACTTGCTGCTTCACAGCCATGCTGAATGTTGTTCCTGCCCAAAACCCTAAAACTGTCATGTGTCACCAGCCAGAGGATTTGAGTCAGGCCTCTGTCACTCGTCTCCTTGAAGAGAAGCTGCGGAGTGCAGGAGTGATAGCTTTTCAGAGGGTGCTGTGGTTGACTTGGGTCCATGAGATTTAAGTAATAAACTCCTGAACACCCCTTACACTCATTTTCGATCCTGTCGACGATGCTACTGTCAGCTTAAAAAGAGACTTTATGTCAACTCAGTCGAGAATAGGCCTAGTTTCTTTTTAAGAATTTAAGGCGCAACAAGAATTCACAAGCCTTTGATTTTACTCCTGCATGTTCTTCCAGGAGGGGTACAGTTAATTTGTTCTACAGAAAAAATAGCCATTTACTAGTTCTTTTTACAACCCTTGTGGGTTCCTATGAATTTTAAGTTAAAGATGCACATTAACCTCCTCTCTGGCATCCTCTTTATCTCCATTAGAGACTAACAGGGCAAGTGTGCATTATTCATCAATGTACCTGTGCTATCCCAAGCAATAATATTTCCAAGTACACACAAGAGTTTCTATCAAAGATCCATTACTGTCACTGTATTGGCTGATCTTCTCCTTTTTGATGCATTTGAAAATGGCTTATTCTGGCTATTTCATACAGATTCCCTCATTTAACACCGAGTCGTCCTGCTACTACTGACAGTTTCATGTGGGAGCAAATGCTGAGGACTGTATTTATGACCAAACTATAGAAATTGGCAAAGCCAGGCAGCCAGTGGACATTCAAATGAATTATTGATTTGAAAGGCTTGAAAATGGAACATAGCATGAGTAAATGTAATTGCTATCCTCGCCTCGGGTTTTCCAAAAGCTTGAATCACTCGTCGGGAGATAGCATGCGACAGGAGCCCTGCCCATAATTCGTTATTTGCAGAAGAAGAACTGCGGTGTGGGTGTTGGCGTGCTGCCGGGGGAAGGTTACAAGAGATGTGGGCGCTTGCAAAAAACAAAGCCGCGTCGAATGCAAACAAGTTGGCGGAGTTGTACAGATGAATCTAGCTATGTGAACACATCTCAAATAGTCCATAGATTCACAGGTTAGGTGAATCACCTGTAAAAATATTCACAACGGGGGGCGCCCTTGGCTCAGTTGGTAGGGCGTCCCCCCCATGGGCCTCGGCCAGCAGGGGACCCGGGATCGATTCCAGCCCGCGGTCGTTCTCTGCATGTCACTCCCCTCTCTGCCCCATTTCACCTCTGTCTCTACACTATCAATAAAGCATAAAAATGCCAAAAAAATACCTTAAAAAAAATAATCAAAAAAAAAAAAAATATTCACAACAAAGAAATGCTTTGACCACACACACTGAAGCTACCGATCAGCAGGTGTCAAAACAACAAACACCCTTTTTATCCTCTGCTTTTGCCCTCTCAAATGAGTTCTTTCTATGGCTTATTTTGTAAAGCACTAAAAGATTTATAAAATCAAGTGAGCTTGAGTCTACAGCAGTAAACGAACAAACAAGGGGATTCTGCCTCATAGACTTGTTTTTTTAAGAGGATCAAAGCCATACAGGAGATATCAGAAGAACAATCAAAGCATTCATTTTGCACCATTTGAAACTTTTTTCCCTTTGAAAGAGAAAAAAAAATACAAATAAATATACTCTAGGTTATACAATATACACATCCACTATCTACTTAAAAAACAGGGGACAACTTAAGAACACTTTTTTTTCTTTATAGGTACATTCCTTTACAAAAGTATACAGTCCCTAAGAATGAGACACTGAGGTATAGACCGGGCCCGACAGGGAGACCCACAATGCCCTCTGGGACACGAAGGTCAGAGGTCAAGGTGATGACACATCCGTGCCCTCCCCAGTTCAGTCTGTCAGAGCGAGAACAGGCAGAGGCCAGTGTGTGTGTGTGTGTGTGTGTGTGTGTGTGTGTGTGTGTGTGCGCGCGCGTCTGTGTCCTTGTCTCGCTGTTAGCCACAGAGCATGATATGGCATATTTTACACGGTGCGCCTAGCAAGTTGGTGGTTTAGGGTTTTGACACTGTGTCACTCGCTAAAGTGATAACTGTCCAGGGAACAGTAGCTGTCAATTTTTTTTTCTCCTAAACTTTTTTCTTTTTTCCGCTTCCATCACGTGGCCTCTTTCGATTCGGGTCTTCACGTCTTGTCGATGTTGAGTGAACTAGGTTGTTTGTATACACAGTGTAGCTACAATGTCATCTATGTTTAAAAGACCCAGTAAAGAAAAAATTACAGTGTTGCCTCTGACATTGAGATGATGAGGATGACACATTAAAACTCTGGGAATCATATTTTATTGGCTTGTGTTTTAAAAAAATTTCAAAAAAGAAAAAATTAGCTATTCCTCAAATTCTTCTCCTTCTGCTGATTTATGGCACAGCAATACTAGAGATTCTGCTGTGTAACCTTCTTTAGTGCCTTTAAGCAAAACCCAGAACCCCTGTTAGTTTAAGGGTCCTGATCCTGATCTCTCACCTTTATAAAACACCTTCTCTTGGCAATGTGTGTTGCATTGTCACCACCACAATACACACTCCCACTCTCCATTTAGCTCCTTTTCACCAGAGGCTTGTGTCACAAACTCACATCCATCTCACCTTGAGGCCTATACATGTATGAATGACGCACTCAAAGGAAGGACTTTTCAAAAAGCCTCTGAAAAAGATAAAAGAGCACAAAGGGATGAACGCTCACTGAGAGGTTAGTGCTGGTAATGTAGATGAGATCTCAACACATATATAAAAAGACATAACGCTCCTCAAAATGGATCTGAGGAACTTTCACCTGTACTTGTTGCTACTGTAATCCCTCTTTAATAAAAGAGACGTATGTCTTTGAATCTGCAAAGTATCTGTAGATAAAAAAAAAAGATTCTTGGTGGACTTTTAGTTTTGAATGATTTGATATCATTTCATTTCGGTGGAACTTAAAATGAAAAAAAGGTTCACTTTGGTCAAAGAGACCTTTGTTTGGGTTGGAGTCAGTGTGTATGTTGTGGAGCTGGGGCCTAATGCAGGGGTGGGGATGGGGGGGCCTTCATCAGGGAGGAGGTGGTATCTGCACCCCCAGCAGCTCATAAGCAAAGATGTTCCAGAAGATGGCAAAGAGGAGGAAGGTGATGAAGGAGAAGACAATGACCCACCAGGAGCACTGTTTCTGCAGGCTCTCCTCGTAGCTGCGCAGGATGAGCAGGCCCATGCTAATACCCACCACGGCCCCCGACAGGTGAGCCATGAAGCTGGGCTGGGGCCCCGAGGAGGGCAGCGGAGGAGAGAAGCGTAGCCAGACAGCACGGCCCACCTCCGAACTCACTGTGGAGCAGAGAGGAGAGACGTTAAGACAGATTCAACTCATTTTTCATCGCAACTTCTCATTCTAAAAGGTTGCAAAATGTTTTATTTTATTTTTCATACAATTTTACACTAAGTAAAACATACTAATGAATATTATATTACATTTACTACCTACAAGTATGTTCTGAAAACCCACCAATTCGCTTTACACACTGTGACTTTAAAGACCAGGGGCCTCATTTATAAAGCTTTGCGTGGGATTCACGTGGAAGCTGGCGTACGGAAGAAATGTAGGATGTACGTGCGAACAAAAATATTCGGATTTATAAAACAGTGCGCACTCACGTCCTACGCCTGTTTCCCTTTATAAATCACAATCAACTCTAAATGTGGCGCAGACTTTGCGGGCTTCACGTACCGCCCATATTTACCCATACATAGTCATCGACACGCCCAAATTAATATCATTTATTGAGTGCATGAAGGCGGTAGTGGCAATCGCCGACTGAAAGGGAAATGGAAAAATAGACTCCACACGGTGTGGATCACTGCGGTCACCCCGAAGTACCCGTTGGAGAAGTGGCGACCAGGGAAAATTTGAACTGATCTTAAAAGCTGAAGCAATTACATTAAAATTGATTGTGTATTGGACTGCAGATTCTTAAAAAAAAAAAAAAAAAAAAAAAAAATATGTGTATGTATGTGTATATATATGTGTATATATATATGTGTATATATATATATATATATATATATATATATATATATATATATATATATATATATATATATATATATATATATAGCTATATATAAAAAAAAAAATGTTTTTTGTTTTATTTTTATTTTCTGTAACAGTAACTGTGTATCTGAATCCGAATTTGATGAAAATGGGGGCGGGACCTGATAAGCCTTTGGCTTCTTCCGTCTCCCTTCGGACAACACAAAGTATGACGTATGAATATTTTCAAGAGAAAATTGTGTATTGTGTGGAATTGTCCGAAAGAATAATAAATAAATAAATAAATAAATAAAAATAAAATATAGTTTGGTGGCAGTGTGAGCGTAAAGGCGTCAGAGTGCAGCCTGTGGCGATCTCTGTGAACGCTGTGGCCGAAATAAAAAGAAGCGATCCGACATAAAAGTGGACGCAAACAAGTGCATATCCTCACACAACAGTGTTTGTGCCACGAGCGGGGGACACTGAGACCCCCCATGAGATACAGATTCGGAGAATTCATCCCGGGGCAGTGGCGGGCGGCGGAGGGTTAATAATAAACTTCACAGTCCCTTTCAAAACACAATTGCGACGTGCTTAAACACAAAGAAAAACACATAGATAAAACGGACTAAAAGCCGTGAAAAAAATCACAGTAGCCTATATGATGTACAGTAGGCTTATCATTAGTGTATGAAAAGGTGCACTCCTGTCTGCCTGACTGAGGCATCGAGAACAGCGTCAGTGTAAAAGTAATAGGCTGTATTCCACCTCAATATTATCAGAATTAATTCCACAACATGCAGATAGGTTATTCTAACTGCAGAGCTTATTCGAACGCTATTTTGTTTATATTTGCACTCATATAGCCTATCTCCGTTTGTAGGCTATGTAAGATCCTAATTCGTTTTGTTTTTGTTGGTATCACTCCATGGAATAATCCGTGGAGGCATTTGTTCATTAGTTGTAAGAATGGCTTCATCCGTTTTGCAAAGGAACTCCCAATATATGACAGACCTACATGGCTTATAATAGGCCTATCTGGATTCATTTTACACAAACACATTCGTTCTCGCACTTCATACATGTGCCGACGGAGTCGCCGTTTCTCCTTTCTCCACTTTCTGTGCGTACGCATGGGTCAGAGTTTGCGTGAAGGACCGCACATCTCCCGTGAAGTTTGGTTTTTATAAATCCCAATATTTGCTTAGAAATTGGCGTGCGCCCTCTTCTGGGCGTACGCAACGTTTATAAATGAGGCCCCAGGGGCCTATTGCATACAACTAGGATAAGGGATTAACCTAGGATATTTCGGTTATCCTGGCTTGCGTTAGCCATGATCTAGTTGCATAAAAGCACAGGGACATAAGTTACCATGGAACTTATTCTGTTGCCTGATTGGCTCAGTCAGCTGTCACTCCGATCTGAAATCAAGGTGTTTAACAGTTATTCCATGATCTTCCGTGTATTGCTTTATTTTCATTAGCCTGTTTTAAGGTACCACATAAAAGACTGCATTGTCATTTAGTTAAATAGTTCTTCTTTTTTATTTATTTAACCTGAACCATTTATAATTAACTTAATTATAATTAGATTAAGATGCAATGATATAAATTATAATAATTTATGTAATAGTCTGTTCATATTGCAGGCTATATTTATACAATTGATTATCGATGGCAGATGACATTGCAAGTGTGGGTCAAATAAATTCACTTTGTACTTATCACTATATCGAGGTGCATCTAAAACAAAATTCAATATCAATGAAACATTCCTTTTTTCTGTAATTGAATTCAAAAAGTGAAACTTAAATATATTCTAGAAATTCATTACACATGAAGTGAAATTAATCTAGAATAAACATTCTTTTCAGAAGGTCGACATTTCTGTATTATAAATCCTTTTTCTGATTGGTTGTATGTAACATTCTACTATATGTAACATTCTACTATTTTGAGATACTGGATTTTTTTATTCCATGATCAATCAATCATCCAAAAAAAGGCCTGACATATTTCACTTCTTGTAATGAATCTATGAAAGTTTCACTTTTTGAATGGACTTTCCATGATATAATTTTTTTTAGATGCACCTGCAGACTGCTCACTGTCAACTATTTTATCATAAAACAATGCAGGGACATCAAGAGCATTTGGCAGAGAATACATCTCCTGTATGAAATGAACTGCCCCCTGACTTACGGTTTAAACTAGCAAGGCATTGTGGGAAAATGGGCCGTCTTTTCCATTTTTCCATCAGTAAATCTGTGTTCGATCTTTGGGTCTACTTCTGAAAGCTGTGGGCTGGCACTTAACAGAATTACTTACACCTGGCTTGACAAAGCGGCCCCGTTATATCCTGGATTGGCGTTTATGCAACTGACTAATCCAAAGTGCCCAGGCTAGACTTTGTCAAGGCTGGCTTTATCAATCATCCTGGATGTCTTTATTCCACTTTTATGCAATAGGCCCCTGGATGTGAAGATTGACACAACTCTCATGTTTGTAAGATAAATATGCAATCCATTGATTGCAGTTTATTTGGCTTTCTGAATAAATCATGTTATATTTTTACTCATCAAAACTAATATAACTTACTCCCCAAGAATAAAGAACAGGGACTGGCACTGAGTTGACTTTATGCCAAAGCTTAAAGAAGGAGCTTTACAGTGCATTGTATTGAAGTGTTATATCAAAGTCTACTTCTGCAGACAAAGAGAAGGTCACAAAAGGGGGACTGTGTAGTACAGCACAGATCACTGAGTTTGGCACATCAGTATTTTCAGTGAGAGCCACAAGGTCTTGGAACTCAATACCAAGCAAGATAAGAGAGTGGAACACCTTTGCTGGTTTTAAATGGCTGAAATTAACCCAAGCATGTACCCATCATGCATAGACTGTTGTCTTAATGTTGTGATGTCCTGTTGTCTTGGTGTCTTACTGTTGTGATGTTGTTGTTGTGGTGTCCTAATGTTGTGATTTTATTGTCGTATTGTGTTGTTGTGTTTTACTGTTGTGAAATTTTATTTTATTGTTTTTATACTTCAGTGTTAGGTTTCACTTCTGACAGAGATGTTATCCTCCGTTTCCTGCCCAGGGACTACAGATGAAAATGAGCTAATAGCTAACTCTGGTACTGCTAATGAGCTCTGCATTGTCCCTGCTAAAAAAAAAAAAAAAAAAAAAAAAAAAAAAAAAAAAAAGGATTTTAATATATTCTGAAAAACTGCTCTCAGATGTTATCTGACATTTGTTGCTTATCTACTAAAAGTCTATTCATCTGAATAAGTAGTCAACACGGAAGGTATAAAGTCACAGTAAATGTTAATACAGTCTTCACGGTGCCCCCACAATAAACGTGTCACATTTTAAATCAAATCAAATCAAATCAAATTTTATTTAGTAATTCCCTGTTTGTAAAAACGCCAAGGAGAAATATTACATTTCAACAAAGACTCTGTGCTCTCTCGGTTCTGGGGGCGGCAGGCTGGGGACAGATGGAAGGAACATATTGCTCAGTAATGAAAGTCACAGTGTATGGGCCCTCGTTTGGAGAGAGAGGACAAGAAGTATGACTCAAAAGCTTTGCTAAACAAAGCAACACGTCCAACTGTTGGAGCCTCTCACAGTCATTAACAAAGACAGCTGGAGTCTGTTGCCTCCCCCTTTAAGAGGTTTTTAGATCTGATGATAAACAATCTATCTTGATACTATCTAGAATTGTGAACAAGCGTGTGGACATACAATATGCTGGAAATAAAACACTCTCTACATAATCATTTTGCCATGAATTCAACATAAACAGCAACAGCAGGAGCAGAAACGTGCAGCTTTTGGGAGGAAATCTGGAGAACTTACTGCACACCAGCGCCAGGATCATGCGGAGCAGCTTGTATGGACAGCGCATCCCGGCCCAGTTCTGCAACAAAGTGTCTTGTCAGCACAAAAAAAATCACAAAAACAACAACAACCATTGTTTATATACAGTAGCCTATATGACAATATTACATCTAAGTTATTTTTCTATATTACTTTTCACTGGCACTTTGTCCACAATAACTATTCCACTTAAACTTGACTGTCACTAGACTAGACTTCTTTTCTAAATACTATTTTGAGTGTCTACTGCCTGCCCCCTACTGCTCCCTAATCACACAGGCACTCAGGAAGTGACAGGGTTTGGAACTATATTACTAGTGACACAAATAAAAAATTAAAAAACACATTTTGGATAACTATTCAGCTAATTATTTAGACATGTCGGAGCAGTCAATAAAGAGACCAGAAATTCCTGTTACAAAGTTACGTAGTACAGCTTGAACATCAGTTCATTATCAATTTCTACCCTCTGGGCATATTGCGACCCTGAAAGAAATACAATCCATATTCATATGAGAGAAGAGGCAGCAATTACACCACCCACAGACGTCATTATTCACCTAGCTGCTCTTCACTTACTGGTTCCAACCCAGTGGCACTTTATTAATTAGGATAATTTAACAAAAGGGGAGAATGGGCCGATAAATAGCCCCATTTGATTCTCCAGGGAGGAAACGAACAATGGCAGCCTGAACGAGAAGAGCATATTCACTCCCCTGTAATAAAAGACTGTTCCAGTCACATCCCTCCCTACGTTCCTGGTTGTGTGTTTCTCCACTTCTCTCACAGAAGTGAGAAGAAACATCATGCAAAATTTAAGACAGCGAAGTAGTATAAATAAAAACCTGCCTTGACTATTACATTGGAGTGGCAGTGCTGGTATTGTCACAATATTTCTAGGAATTAATGATTTATGTTGCGAAGTGGAGAGGAGGTCAACACAGCAGTGACGTGACTCCACTCTCACATGAAGCAATGGGCAATCTTTAACTGAAGAGCAGCCAATCCTTTTTTGTAAGTGACACATCTTGTTATCACACTGCTGACAGTGGAATCCAGAATTGCTGACGTGTGTGTGGGTGTGTGAGGTGCGGTGGATCAATCAGAAACTCAAAGAGTGCTGGCCTTTACTTTTTATATTTTGTCTTCCATTAAGAACTACATAAACAAACAAGGAGATTTCAAATGCAATGTCAAAAGTTGAATTTATGCGCTAGATGTTTCCAAGATGTATGTTGACAGTTTAGCTGGAGCTGCAGCACTTCAAGGGAGTCACGTTTACAGCAGTGCTCCAAAACTCACTGAGCCTGAAAGTGTCTGTTGAGCCAAACAGTAAAAAGATGCTCCATGGCAGATGGCCAGGAATCTACTTGGTCAAGAGTTGGACAGGGTTTCAAAATCTCCTTCCAAAAAGGCAAACTAGAAAAAAAGGAAGAATTAATTAGAGCAGAACTAAGAGGTGCCTTGAAGGGATTCCCCGAAAACAAACAGGCATCAAGCCTAACAGACCAAATAAACTGTCTGTTAGCTGCTACGTGCGCACAGTTACAGTTACTCTTGTGTTTGCTTTGAGCCCGTCAGCACACTTTGATTTTCTATGACTGCTGGCATATCCAGTGCCCACATTAAACAGCGACATTAGTTAAAGTGATTCGTTAGATGTAACTCTGCCTCGAGAGTTGAAGAGAACGTGGTAGGCATTTCACATAGAAACCTTGTGACAGAAACCTATACAAACAAATACTGGGAGGGGGAGATAAAGCTCTTGAGCAAACGCCAGTTCAATTTGGATTCATCGATGCTAAACATGAAAACAGTGAAAAAAGTGGTATGGTTTAGCTAAATAAATGACGATCAAAGAGGTCAGATTTATAATAAAGGGCACTTTTTCAAAAATCTGCTGGGCACTACAAACAATTTGTCACATCAGTGTGATGCTACTGTAGCAGGGAAACCCAGTACCAAAAAAACAGAACACCTAACACTTAAAACAGTGAAGCCCAGGGATGTTAGTGGCAGTGTGTGGTGCCTTGGTCTACCAGCGTGCGGACAGCTCGGACAATTTGTCTGTATGGGAAAACCAGATCTAACAATGGAGGCGGTGATGGGGATAGTTACCATAACGACATTGGCCAGATGCGCAGAGCACAGAGCGTAGACCCCCCCAGAGCCCCCCACAACCGGAGCACGCATGTCTGTGATGGAGACCGTCAGCGAGCCTGCAGAGGGGACATAGACAGAGACCCACAGATAGATTAGGAGAGTAAACGTAAGAGAGCACGCAATGCAGTGAAGAGGGTGTGTGTGTGTGTGTTTGTTGTTAGGAAGAGGGAGCGAAAGCAAGGACAGCATTTTAGATTAGGAGGGGAAAAAACGAAAAGGAGAGTCAGATTACTCATCACGTAGCAGCAGAAGTCGCCTTCCTCTGAGCATTGCAAAACAAAAACAATCTCTGAATAAAAAAATCTCCCTCTGTTCACAGGGACAGCGCTACATCAGCCGACCTTCACATGACCTTTTATTTCACATCTTGCACAACCGAGCACGTGTACTTTAATGTAATATGCACTGTATTGTTTAGACTCTTCCTGCATGCAAGCAGTGAGTTTAAACTGCAACTGACTTATTACATTAAATAAGAGGAGAACTGAAAAGGTTTTTCTTTTTCGTAATTTGATTTTCCTTTAGGAGGCCGCAATTAAAAGACAAGTCCATCTGAAAATGACGTCTGATCAGAGTAGAGCCAGGAGAACACAGATGAACCTTGCTGAAAAGGATAATTTTCCAATTTGTGCGCTATGAACATATAGGCTATATGAAGATTTCTCGTTATAACCATGAGAAAAATGTAATCTGGGATACGGACTGCTGATATGGATGGTCGCTAAATACACTGTTTGAAATGACAGTTGTGAAAAGTCCAGTAGTGTTTGAGACAGCGACAAAGGCACACACGTTTTTGTTTGATTAAGTGCACACAGGTGTTTTCAATTGCTCAGGCTAATTAGACATCTATTCTGGCTGAAGTGTGTATTTAAGTATGCGATGTCACCAAACTCTGTGGACCAATAATGATTATAACAACATCAACTGTCTCGCCCTGAGAGGTGCAACAAAACTAACGAGAGGTTGAGGGAGCCGTCAATCAAATCTGTACACTCCCACACAGTTTTGAGTGGCGCACTAATTAGGTAAAGCGAAAAGACATGTGTGGGTGGACTCTAGCCGTGATGAAGGGTCCTTTAACCATTAGTCTGTCATAAACATTTTAACATCTGTTTGCTTGGATAGTATCATTTTCTGTTACATACTTAATGTATGAACAGTCCTATGACAATTACAAGTACATGGCATAATCTAAACAGCATGTAGTGTTGGATTGGGACACAGTTTGAGACCACCTGATAAACAGCATTCCTTGTGGCTGAATCACACACAATATGTCTGTAATAGCTTGCTGATTGGGATTCCATAAATAGCTAGCGGCTTCATACTCTGGTAGTTAATTAAAACGGGCAAAGTGTATGAAATACAAGAATAAATGTTTCTATATTCTTAAGATCCATTGGCTTTTGAAGTGTTTTCTCTTTGCATTATGTGGGCCTCAACCACTCCAGTCGTCTGTATAAGTAGAATTGTTTGAAACATTTAAAACATTTTTTTTCTTCTCTCCCGTAGATTTGAATAAGGTTTGAATGTTAAATGTCAGTGCAGAATAGAAAGTCTCCAATAACGCTTTTGCGTGCCGATATTTAGGCACTGAAAGCTAAAACGGATATTGTTCAAGCTTTTATAACTGTTTCATCTTAACACATCAATGGAAAAAGGTTGAATATACAAGTAGATATATACTTATTTTTGAGGTTGTTCTACAGTCAATTCAAGCATTTTTTTTTGGTTAAGAAACTGATTCATGTTAAGAAATGGAACTAATTCTAAAACGAAGTTTAGAGTTTTGATACATACTGTATGTGCTGCTTTATATTGAGAAGTGGACATTCACCTCTTTTATATATTTATTATCTTTGGTGATCTAATCGTCATACTATCACATGACTGATGGTGAGGCCAACAGATACATGAAGAATGGTAAGTACTAAGTAGAAGTTATTGTGGAACAATTAAAAATCGCTGTCTTAATTGCTTTGCAGGGAATATCTCAGTGTGATGTTTGGCCAGTTCACTGTAATGAGAATAACAGTGACATGCTAAACAAATTCAGTGTACAGCCTTTAGCCAGCAGCTGTTTTAACAGTGTTTAAAAGCTGTAAAAAAAATGTAATCCTGAATGCAGCACAGTTCACCTGCTGCCACATCCACCATTGTGGTAAAAAAAAAGTTTGCAGTGACACAGTGGGGATATGAACAGGAACAGAATTCAAAGCAGGAGAAATCAGTGGCAGTTGGGGGACGGCGTCAATTATGCAAATGAGCTGATAAGGGAGAGCGGAAGGGGCTGATTAAAAAAAAAAAACTTTTTAATCACAGCTGGGGTTTGCCAGAGTTGTGATCTCAGATCTATAATGCATGTTGTAACATTCGGATTATGTCTGTGTGTGTGTGTGTGTGTGTGTGTGTGTGTGTGTGTGTGTGTGTGTGAGATGTGGGACAGCACAGAGTAAACAGTGTCTCAAAGAATGCCTCGTCAGCCCGCGCAGGCAGTGACGATCATTGAAAGACAGATGGTAATCAGAGCGCGCGTTCCTGAGTCATTCATCTCTCCTCGACACCTATGGGCTTTTTTGTTTGGATTTATGGGGCGTATGAAGGTTGTTGCTTCAGCATAAGATTTGAGAAGATTCACTGTGCCCCATTTTTTATTTTTTTGGGTTCCATGAAAAATTGAAATTATACAGCATAGCGTGCAGGCTATGTGGTCTCTGATCTCTTCAAAGTAAAATTAAAAAAACTTAAATTGGAGCAAATTGGTGTGAGGAGACGGAAGGTTCTCCGTGAGAATGGTGACTGATTCCCTCACTGCAATCTGGTGTGTGGCACTGATTGGCTGATTGGACCCAGGTGTGAGGAGATGATATATGCCCTGAGATCCCAGTGCTCTGTGCTGCTCATTATCTCACCTTAAGAGGTAGTGAGAGGTTGTCTCTGAGCGCTCCCTGTGTTTCATAGTCTTCTGTTTTGTGTGTGTGTCCGTTCAGCTGCTTGGCAGCGGTGGTTTTGTTCTTGTTTTAGTTTTCAATATTAAAAGGTAGCCTGTGTGGCCCTGCACAACTTTGTGCTTTTTGTTTTCTCCCCCATCCCAGTGTCGCGTTGCGATTTAGTGGTTATCTCTCCGGGGATAACTTTTAGAAACCCCTTGGTCCGCACCTGTGTCCCAAACTCCCCCCCGAAGCCTTACAGAATGAGCAGCCCAATGCAGGGCACAGCGGACCTCACTAGTGCTGCTGCTAGTGACAGTTTAGAGGCCCATAGGCAGGCAATTTCTGCTCAAGGAGCCATGTTAGGCTCGCACGACCAAACCCTACGTGCCATTTTAGAGCAACAGGCCTCGCAGGACTGCATGCTGCGGGAGATACTGGCCCGTTTACAACCACCTGGGCCAACCCCTACCCAAGCACAAGCACCTCCAGTTCCACCCCATGACCCTTTTGTAGGCCAGGAGACCAAGCTGGCAACCCCAGCCCGCTATGACGGGCATCCAGGGAGGTGTAAGGGATTTATAACCCAATGCAGTTTAGTGTTTGAGTTACGACCCTCTATGTTTAGCACCGACCGAGCCCGAGTCGCATATATAATATCCCTTCTTTCGGAAAAGGCCCTTTCATGGGCTACAGCCTTATGGGATAGGCAGACTCCAGTCTGCGCTGACGCGCCCCTCTTCATGGCGGAGATGAGGCGTGTGTTCGACCACGACGTTAGTGGCCACGAAGCAGCCAAACGCCTCCTTAGGTTACGTCAGGGCTCTGCAAGTGTTGCAGAATTTTCAATTAAATTCCGGACTTTAGCTACGCAATCAGGTTGGAACAGGGAGGCTCTAGTGACCACTTTTAGTCATGCCTTGTCTGAGAGAGTTCAGGATGAGCTTGCTTCCCGTGAGGTTCCAGATTCACTTGAGGATTTAATCTCATTGGCTATTAGAATTGACAACAGAATTTGTGAGCGCAATAGAGAGAGAAAACAAGCGTACACCCACCAGATGTCCGAGGAGTTTAGTATCCCTTGTGAAAGACCTACCCTGCCTGAGGGGTCCCTTAACAATGATGATGATCAGGAACCCATGCAAATAGGACACACACGGCTTACTTCCGTGGAAAGACGGAGGCGTATGAGCAGTGGCGTGTGTCTATACTGTGGGAGTGTGGGTCACTTCATTCGCCAGTGCCCCTCAACGCAGAAACACAATAAGCAGGGAATCAGGGTAGGCGTGTCAGACCTTGGGGAAGTCTTGCAGAGTCTTAATAATTCCCCTCCCGTGGCCAGTAGTCACACCCCTTTGTCCTTTGAGTTATTTTGGGATGGACACTGGCGCGCCTTCTCGGCATTTGTTGATTCAGGAGCAGCAGGTAGTTTTATGGACTCAACCCTGGCCCAAAAGCTCAAATTACCCATTTATGATCTTCCTTGTCCACTCGCAATTACTGCAGTGGATGGGCAACCATTGGGTAGGGGTAGGGTTGAGAAGGTCACCTGCCCGATTTTCATTCGCATTGGCAATCACACGGAAGAGATTACGTTCTTTCTTATTGATACACCTCAGTTACCCCTCATTCTGGGACACCCATGGCTCAAGGAACACAACCCTCACATCAATTGGAGGACTGGGAGGGTGATGAGCTGGAGTCCAAACTGTGCATCTCACATGATGGAATCAGACTCGGTTCAACTCCAACCTGTTGGATGTGAGCCTCCTCCTGCCACCAGTGCCTCTGTCTCAAAATCTCCCAGTTCAGTAGGCCTCACCTGTGCTACCCCCAGTGACCGCCTGACTCTTGGGGTTATTGAGACCTTGACTCCCTCTGATTCTTCGGCCTCTGCGTCTCTTCTTGCAAATGGGGTTCCTGCAGGGTACACTCCACTTAGTGAAGTTGTTAGTAAACATAAGGGCCTTCCACGTTCAAAAAATCGGAGGCTAAATGCCTTATCTATACGATTCCAGTGTTCAGATAGTGACAGTTCTCCAGAGCCCATTGTGCCCCTTACCCACATCCGTGCCCCACTGACCGAGGAGATTGACTCGGTGGTTCAGGGGGCTCAACAGCAGGAGCCTGACCCAGGAGGGGGGCCCCAAGGCTGTCAGTATGTTCCGGCACGAGTGCGATCACAAGTCCTTGAGTGGGGCCACTCCGCACACCTCACAAATCACCCTGGTATTGGTCTTCTCAAACGGAGATTCTGGTGGCCCCGGATGGGTAGAGATGTGAGCGAGTTTGTGGCAGCTTGCAAAATTTGCACCCGAAACAAGACGTCACAACAGCATTGCCGCCCAGCCCCAAACTATCGGGTGGGTCAGAGGGTGTGGCTCTCCACAAGGGATCTCCCACTGTGGGTAGAGTCTCGCCAATTGCCGCCACGTTTCGTTGGTCCCTTCAGGATCATTCGAAGGATAAACCCAGTCACTGTTCGCCTCTTGCTCCCTCGGTCCATGAGGATTCACCCCTTGTTTCATGTTTCCCGCCTCCAGCCAGTCTGTTCCGATTCCCTAGCCCCTCCAGGGAGGCCTCCACCCGGGGTGGGTGGGGGGTCCTTTTGGAACGTCAGGTGCCGTTCCTTAGAGGGGTGGTCCTGTGAGGAGACGGAAGGTTCTCCGTGAGAATGGTGACTGATTCCCTCACTGCAATCTGGTGTGTGGCACTGATTGGCTGATTGGACCCAGGTGTGAGGAGATGATATATGCCCTGAGATCCCAGTGCTCTGTGCTGCTCATTATCTCACCTTAAGAGGTAGTGAGAGGTTGTCTCTGAGTGCTCCCTGTGTTTCATAGTCTTCTGTTTTGTGTGTGTGTCCGTTCAGCTGCTTGGCAGCGGTGGTTTTGTTCTTGTTTTAGTTTTCAATATTAAAAGGTAGCCTGTGTGGCCCTGCACAACTTTGTGCTTTTTGTTTTCTCCCCCATCCCAGTGTCGCATTGCGATTTAGTGGTTATCTCTCCGGGGATAACTTTTAGAAACCCCTTGGTCCGCACCTGTGTCCCAAACTCCCCCCCGAAGCCTTACAATTGGAAACTTAAATGATCCGAGATCATCGTCTGTCAGTCTTTTTTGGAGCTTCACAACCTTTCTGCAGTTATATTACTCTTTCAATGCAGAGGAGCTGGGAGATATATTGATTAAATATCGATATAGCCTATATATGCATGAGAGATATTGTCTGGGGTAAATTTGTGGTTTTGGTCTGCAGTTGGTCTTAAAGATTTAGTTCAATTAAATGATATAATTGTTTTTAATTTATGTGAATTTTGGCTTACATTTTTCTTTCATTAACTTATCTTTTTATCTATGTAGCATTGCTCAAATATTGGGTTAGGTTTCAGTTATTTAGTCAACATCTCCTAGTTTCTAGATCAATACTATATTTGTTCCGTATATCTTTCATTCGATGTGGCGAACATGAACATATTTTAGTTTTCTGAAAACGGCTTCCTGGTGTGTCCAAAAGTGATGTTATGAGGGCTGTGGGTGCAAAGTCTCGGGGCAGTAAAGCAAGTTAAAAGCAATAAGTTGTATCTCCTTATAGCTGAAGGGAGCTGCAGAGCCGGAGGGTTGTGTGGGTATGCTCTGCCGGTGCATCGCTCCCATCAAGTTATACATTGTGAATTGATCAAATGTTTACAATGCCTTCTCCTCCTAGGAGACACTTGTCAAGGTTGTGAAACCAACATCTGTGGATGAAGACGAGGAGACACGCAGAGACCTCCGGCTTAGAAGGAAGAGACTGGCTCCACAGGGAGGAAACAAACCACTCTCTCCTCCTGCTGGCTCTGCTTTGGTGAGAGGATCCAAAATACAGTATGAATATTAAACAGGCTGGTCATGTGGGCTCTCCTGCTTTGGGGGATTTAAGATTTAGGATTCTTACACTCAGCAGGAGCGAAGACGTGAGGTGTACGGTTATTTTAGCGCCAAAGCCGACGCATTCCATATCTCATGCAGAGATTATTTAGTGTTGTTGTCCTGAAGTCATCATCAACATAATCAAATGTTATTGTGAGCTTGCAACATCCAAAAGTGCACTGCAGTGTGGACGGTAAAAGTGATGCACTCGGTATAAATCTACAGGGCTATACTCTGTCTGCATCTAGCGCTGTATAATCCCCAATGCAGCTCATAGAGCTGAGCCTCTGTCAAATCAAACCAAACTTTCAACGCCAAGACTGTTACTCCAGGATGCCCTTAAGCTATAGGCCAACTCTGTATCTTTCAATCTCACCAGGATGAGGGGCAGAACAGGGATGGTAGAGCTGATCCAAAGCCAGGGGTTTGACAGTGCCTTAGGCTGTGCCTCTGCAGCCACCCCAGTGGAGGCTGTGCAAGAGCACAATAAATGATGCAATGAAAGAAATCCTTTACTCTTGCAAAATATGCTTCTGCACAAATACTAACTAACCTGTTGATTTTAAATGTCTGCTTTCTAGAGTTTTATATGTCTATGTATCAACTGTGATTACTGAAGCTATTAACAATCTATCTAAATCCCTGGGAAAAAGTGAATGATGTAGTTTATGGTATCCACTGCTTTATATCAAATATTAATACACAATTTTCTCTGGGGCCCATTTCTCATATTCATGATATGTCTTTATATATGCTTTAAAGTAACTACTTCTCGGTTTGAATAGCCAAAGTTTTACTTACGTTTAGAAAGTTAAACCTGTATTATTTCGGGGTTTTTTTTTTGGGGGGGGGGACCATTACAAGGATAACACAACACTGACATGTTGGTATGGTGGACATTTTAGCACTTGTCTATTTACACAACTAGCTGACAAAAAATATTAATTTGGGAGTATGTAGCTATACCTCAGGCAACCCAATGAATGTAAATCTAATATTCACTCTTTAATGAGCTCTGTTTGGTTTCATCAACACCTGAAAGGAATATTAGTCTATGTAGCTACTAAAAGCTTCACTACATTCACCACATACTGTATTTGCAATCTATAATGTACAATGTTTTTTTTACAGAGGTTTTTTTTGCTAGAAACGGCTGCCTGCTTATGAGAAATGTAACCTAAACTTAACCCATTGTGGTCTGAAACCAATGAGATGAAAGACTCTGTAGAGCTGGAGGTTTATGCATAGTCAAGTAATTATTGTCTACGGGTTAACAACAAGCGACTCCTTTCACTTTACACAGTCATCTGACCATTATTAATAAAACGATATTGCTCAGAGGCTTTGGTCTTGTGCTTGGCGCCTCTGGCCTTGCCTCATGGGCTGGGCATGGGCGGTCCTGCGGTCCCGAGTGGGCTGTACGGGCCGCCCCTCCAGGGGTTTCGGCTTTGGTTGCTCCTCGTGGCAGCGGTGCATTTGGCTATTTCACTATTCTATACTGTCTATTCTCTATCTATGGCCCCGGTCCTCCTCGGGACTAGTGCCACACTGGGGTGTGCTCTCTGGGGGCGGGTTGCTGGGGGGCAGGCTCTGGGTCTGGGGGGCTGGCCCCGATTTTGTGTCGGTGGGGAACGGTAGAGTGTAAATCAATGTAATTTAATGTTAATTGTGTTCATATTGTTTAACATTGTTATAGAGTTATTATCAACAGCCTGAGGAGCTGCTTCTGTCTCAGTTTGTCTGGGCCTGAGTACCGGTTGTCCTCCCATTGAAAAATTGTCCTGCCGACGCTAATTGCATAACTGATACCATTTCTCTGACATTTGTTCTCCTCTGTCTATCTTCCATGATTGGCTGAGCGATGCCCCGGGGGTTCTCTCCCTCTGTCTACCAAGCACTCTCCATGCTACTCGACTGACTCCGAGTTCTGTGTGGAATCAGCTGTCCTAGAAACGGAAGCTCCCCGCCTGCTATTGCCTCACATCAGCACTGATTCACCGTCCATCAGGATAGTACTCTTTCTACTTGCTTGCTTGTTCAATCTTTAAATTAATTTTTGCTTTGCTCATTGGTTGCCTGTCTGTCCTCTTCCAGTTTTCCCTGGTCGTGACGAGGCGGTGTGGATCTGGTCCCCCCCCCCCCCGGTAACATCTGAGAATGGACCATCAACGCTGAAGATGTTGAAGTGGTTAAGGATTAAATTTATAAAAATTTAAATATTTTTTTTTCTCCTTCTATATTCCACCCCCACACACTCCAATATACAAAATACATCCATTTTCTAACTACTTTATTCCAATTTTTATCCCACCAATAAGGAATGAGGGCGGGAGTCAAAAAAACCATTTTCTCCCCCTACAAAACAACTCCTAAAACTCCACCATCAAAGATATTTTATTAACCAACATTTATTTTTTAAAAATTCTCAATTATAAACCATTACAGGAGGAAGAGAATAAAGAAGAGAAAATAATACTATATAAATTTTTATTTTTCTTAAAATTCATTATTACCCATAAAAAGGACCCCGAGAATATTTCATATTAGAAATTCACACACGAAAACCACAACACATATTTTTATTTTATCATTCATCACCCCACCTTTTCTTCCTCTTTTTTTCCCCTGCTTGTAGCATTAAGCATCACCACTTATAATTAATATCAAAAAAAATATTAGCAACAGTTAAACACTCCAAAATATTGTGTGGGGGGGGGGGGGGGGGGATCTGATACACTGCACAGATAGGATGTGACCCGGCTAAACACCACAATTTTATTCATTTTAATCTTTCTAAAATGTCTTATTGGCACTAGTTTTCCTGTGTTGGTAACATGGCAGCAAACTAACTATAACC
The DNA here is from genome assembly GCA_026929865.2 of Hyperoplus lanceolatus. Classification (NCBI taxonomy): domain Eukaryota; kingdom Metazoa; phylum Chordata; class Actinopteri; order Uranoscopiformes; family Ammodytidae; genus Hyperoplus; species Hyperoplus lanceolatus. The sequence goes on along the minus strand of CM049411.1, from coordinate 17,083,550 downwards.
TCTCTTTTTCATAACTACCAGACTAAAATAGTCCTATAATTTTTCTCAATTTTATAGACAATATCCTATCAGTTTCCTCGAACCCAAAAAACACACCTGACACCTAGAACAACTGTATCAAGAAACAAACAGCTGTGACCAGAAGACCTGAACCAACACACTACACATTTTATTTTTATAAATATTGTTCATAGTTTGATAAAACTTTAACTCAATGGTTAGTGTTTGTCTATAACCAATCTGTTCAACTGAGACTATAGAAAAATACAAATTTCTACTGAAAAAGTGAGGACAGACTTCAGAGCTGATACTGTATTTAATAAATAACAAATATTTTGTATGCACAATATAGAAATGTACCTGAAGACTCAATTGAAATATATTTACTTTGTAGTAAATCTGAGCTTAGTTATTTTTCTGTGTATCTGTTTTTCCTTCTTCAGTATGATGAACCTACCTCACCTTGTGAATTTATAACATTTACCTCATAGATGTATTTTAAAACAAACATACATAATCTGTGCATCAAAACATTCAGCCAACAATCTGTACTGGTGAACATGGGGTAGAAGGGCAAGGTAAGGTAACAACATAAGAGTTTTATTGTTTACAAAGGAAAATATTGTGGCATCATGCTCAATGTTAAATAAACCAGGTAACACACAATGAAACAATTCTTAAAAATAAACTGTCCAATATCGAACATGATAAATATAAGAACAAAATATGAGCTATAAACACAAAATATTTACAATTAGCCTTAAATGAGGGCGATAAGCACAGGTTGAGGGTGAGGACATATTAGCAGAGCGGGCTCCTGAATTTGACATATTTCCTCTCAGAACGACGACTGCCTTGGTTGGTTGAAGGGGAGAAGCCATGACAACTTTTACCCCACTATCACGCTGATATTGAGGGTGTAGACATCGATCTGAAAGTCACCAAACAATACAACAGTTAGGCTTCAAGTGAAACGTTAGCTGTGAGACTCACTAAAAAGATAGTCTGATGATTTTTTTCTTAGTTGCATTACAAACACACCAAATGGTTGCTGAATTAGTTTGTTTCTGAAAGGTTTAGCAAGCCCCCCCCCACCTATAATTGCATACTGTGTGAACAGAAATATAGTCAAATACGTTGAAAGTCTTACCTGTCGCGGGCTTTTGCGGCGGCCCCAACCCACAACAAAACCATGCCCTTCGCCGCTAGAATATTTGTTTCAGTTTGTTTTGGGCGCTTTTTTTTGGGTTGTTGGCCACTATCTTGTAAACTGAAAAAAAGATGTGTGGGCTTCCTTCCCCTTTTCGTGAAACCGAAACTAATACATTCATATTTAAAAAAAAATATATTAATTGTGGAATCTACATAGAGCGTATTGGTGAGGTTGCAAAACTGTAATGGGGTAGGTGTTTGGTGTTTCAAACCTCATCGGGTCAGAGGTCGACCGGGTCAGACGGCGGACTATGGAAAGTGGGGGGGCCTGGGGCTGCTAGCGCGTGCTTGTGGTGGGGGTTCTGCTTTAGGGCGGGGCGGCTAAAAACACCTTTTGGTTTCTCGGCTAGGGGACGTTTCAAATTTTGCACTTTATAACACATGGTTTTGCTCTACATGGACATTCTTTCCACCGGGAAACACCTAAGGATGCCACCTGGAGACGTGGGATGTAATCCCGGGAATGGAAACCTTAGTTTTCCCTGGTGGTGACGAGACGGTGTGGATTAGAGCTGCAACGATTAATCGACGAATCGATTATTAATCGATTATTAAAATAATCGCCAACTATTTTGATAATCGATTAATCGTTTCTAGTAATTTCTTAATAAAAAAATTCCGAATTCTCTGATTTCAGCTTCTCAAATGTGAATATTTTCTGGTTTCTTTAATCCTATTATGACAGTAAACTGAAATATCTGTGTGTTTTGGACATAAAAATAAATTTGATGACGTCAACATGGGCTTTGGAAAATTTATCAACATTTTTCACCATTTTCTGACATTTTACGGACCAAAACACGAATCGATTAATAATCGATTAATCGAGAAAATAATCGACAGATTAATCGATTATCAAAATAATCGTTAGTTGCAGCCCTAGTGTGGATCCTCTGGCAACATCTGAAGTCTTCCTGCATCCACACTATTTGCACTGTACTTTAGTATTACCATGTAATCACCTGGTCAATGATCAAATTCCTTCGTGATTTTCTCTACTTATGACATCTATTGCAGTATGTCCGTCCTGGGAGAGGGATCCCTTACTTTGTCGACTCTCCCTGAGATTTCTTCAATTTTTTTTAATAAAGGGTAAAGGCTTTTTACTGGGAGTTTTTTCTCAGCCGAGCTAAGGGTGTAAAGGCCAGGACACACCAGTCCGACTACCCGAAAATGGACACTGCCGATTCAGGGAGCTACAGTCTTCCCGTCGCGGCCGAAAAAAGTGCAAAGAACACACCAAACCGACTGCTGACTTTCCGTACGCTCTGCGCTTGCGCGGGACGTAATGTCTCCATAACAGCAGGCGGCGCTAATCTGTATCGTGGCCCGAAAAAATACGGAAGCCGGAAATGATGGGACGGCTCTCTAGACCATAAACATAGATAGACATACGTATTTATATTTATGGACCATAAAGAGCACCATTTTTAGCAGAGAGTGTCGAGCATGGTGTCGAGCAGTCAACAAGGGTTGATGCATGTGAGTACTCGCTGAACGAAACAAACAAACACATTAAAACGATGGCTAACTGTTGTTAGCTGTTTGTGCTACCCGCCTCACTTCCGGGCTTCACTGATTCGCTAGCCCTCCACAAATCAAATTGCTCCAACTGAAAGACTGCCCGCCACCGAGAAGCCCGACGACATCTACGACGACCGATTTCACGGCACACACCAAACAGATTCGTGTCCCCGCCCCCTCCCGACTCTACGACGGCGATTATCGGGCCGGTGTGTCCTGGCCTTAAAGGTCACATATTATGCTAAATGCACTTTTTAAATGCGTTCTAACATATACATGGGTCCACGGTGTGCCTAGAGACTGCCAAAATATAAAAAAAAATAACAATCTCTCCTTTTCTCACTCTCCCCCTTTCTGAAACCCCCATCCCTCCCCCCCAATATACTCGAGTCAGAATTCTCGCCGATTATTACGTCACAGTCGGCACAGCCACATCCCCATATTTTCTTTATATGTCCATGCTTCCCCCCACCCCATTTCTTATTGGTCCACGGCCCCGAGATCCGATGGAAAATTTTCCGAGCGACAGCCATGTTGCTAAGCGACAAGATGCCCATAGTACAGCCTGAATGTTACATACACCAACACAGAATGCTTTTGCTCATACTCCACTAATTTATCTTAACCACAGCAGTCTATTAATGCCTCGTTTTTAATAACACAATGGATAGGAAGCTACTTGTGCTTTTTTTTAAACGGTGAAACTAAAATAATTGTTTTTATTGGTATTTTTGCCTGCCTGGTGAATAGCTATTAGCTTTGGGACAAGCAACCAGCTTTTGCTCATAACACACTGTTTATATTCCCCACAGCGGTCTGAAAATGCCTCGTTTTTAGCCAGACAAAGCATAGGAAGGTAATAGAGTTTAAGTCTAACTTTGAAGCTCATTTTTTCACTGATTTTCGTGATATTTTTAGCTGTTAGCTTCCGTGCTAACATTCAGTACAGGCACTGTGGACAGGCTACTACTTCAGGCTATGGACCCGTCGCTTCCAGAGAGGGGCGGGGGAAGCTCATAGATTGTATATTTACGAGGGGAGCTGCAGCTCTGTTTCAAAAATAGGCCACCGTGAGATTAGCTGAACATCAAGGTATAGAGGCATACTACAATAAATGATCTGAACGGTTTTTTCAGCAAACAACTAAAGAAAAACGTATTAGGGACCTCTAAGACCATATAATATTGACAGAAAAGTGTATAATATGTGAGCTTTAAGGGCAGGGTGTCATATTGTATCATATTGTATGAAATGTAAAGCCCACTGAGACAAATGTATTTGTGATTTTGGGCTATACAAATAAAACTGATTTGATTTTGATTTGGTCAGGAAAATATAAAAATATATATTATCAAGAGAACATTAATATGCATTAAGTTGCATTTCTTGGTTGGTCAGCTGATAAAGTACACTGAAGAGGACGATTAAAAGACAATGTGTGATACATTCAGGTGACGTAGCCAGTAATGGGCACAAGCAAATCTGGCAACCCAGCACTGTGTTTTTATTCATTTATTCAGTCTATTAAGTATAAGCTATGAGGAAAGACCACTCAAAGTTATTCTGTCATGTTGTTCCATGGGACATGAAATAATTTGTGTGATCATTTTTCATTGATTCTGTTAGGATTACCATTTCAGAACCGTCCATTTTCATAAAAGATAGGTTCCAATTTCTGATTGTGTAGAAAAAGCATTTCTCCGGCTCAGCTCACAGTATCAGTGAGGGAAATCTCTGTGCGTTGATACTGTGGTTGGGGTTGTTCTATTTGGGCATGATTAAGTCAGACAGATCTATCCTGTATGCATTAAATCTTGTGGCCCTGCACAGAGATGTGCTGTAGTCAGCACTCCTGCAGTCACAGTGCTGCCTCTGCTGGCTAATAAACTGGGGAAATGCCTGATCAGATTTATTTACTAAGCACAAATAAGAAGCCAGGGAGACTGATGGAAAGGGTGATAGAGTGAAAGTGTGAGGAATAGTGATACAGAAAATACACATTGCAGTCATGCAATCAGAGCTACAGTTTGGGTATGTTTGTCTTGTTTTATTCTGCTGCCGAATTATTAAATAACAATTAATGTACTAGTTTCTGTTGTATTGGCTTATTATGATGAGCTTGTTGTTTGTTCCTTTTGCTTACATTTTTTTCTCACTAGAGTAAAAACCTGCTAATCAGACATTACACAGACACGGTGAAACAGACTTTTTGGATCAAGATCCCTTTCTTTTGTACTGTAAATTTGTTTAAGATTTGTGACAAAGACATGATCTCAGTTTTACAGTTTTAAATTAAACTTTTACATACTTACGACATCTTTTCGGCTGACGTATGCACCAATAACAAAATATCTACCATCACAATTAGAGCTAAAGGTGACATCTTCAAATTGTTCATTTTGTCAAATTTTTGGACAATATTTGATATTGGAAAGCAATTTACTTGAGTTTTGCTATATGAGCAGGTGACCGAAGTGCGTAAATGTCAGCGTGACTCAGCCAGAGGGAGTCCATCAGTCACATGGTCTTTTGTCTTCTTTACAGTCTATTTGAAAAACTCATCGCTTCAAATGTCATTTAATAGAGTGGCGTCCATTTCAAAGACTTGAGGAGCTCTACTAAAGATATTTTCCACCTGGGAAGGAAATAGACCCCTCTGAAATATGATTTCCGTTGCTGATGCTCTCCTTAATGTGGAGCAATCAGTCCTCCTCCAATCTAACATATCCATCCATCTCCTACAAAACCCCCCAGATAATGTGAAGGGGGAGGGAAAAGAGTGTGCTAAATGTTACTTATCTACAGTGTCAAGTTGCGGGGGAGCATCCAAACTGTCAACTAGCCTGAAAAAGCGACAAAAGATGCAGACAAGACAGGTAAGACGGACATCTTCAATAAATGAGAATTCTGATCCAAAGTTGAAACACAAGATTTAATCACTCTTTTCTTCATCAACCTGGAACACGGAAAACAAAGTGATTGCTGCGTCACTGATGCCAAGCTTTGGCCTGGAGGAACAATTACTATTCAGTTTCACAGTGGGCCAACACGGCCACTGTAAACACACCTTGCCCCTTGGTTTCCTTACAGATTGATTCTGTTTATTATTTAATGGCTTTCTGCCCTGTCCAAATTTGCCACATGGGGAAAATATTATGCTAGCTTAAGAGCACAGGGGGCATCAGGAAAAATCAATAGTCTCCACAAGTCACATCCTCAAAGCTGCTGAGAGGAGACCGCTGAGCACAGCACCGACCATTGAGTGGAGTGCAGTATATCATATCTGATCTGAGTGAGTGTATGTGGGCATATGAGCTTGCATATAACCACAGAAGCAAAGAGACAGCGTTTGAATATTATCAAGTGTGTATCCAAATATGCCTAATTGCCCCTGAATATGTATATTCCACAAGAAGATGAGGATGTAATACTAACAAATTCATTCTTGTCACGATCCAACTGCAATCGCCACTGCTTTGCAGCCAACAACCACAATGGCTTGACCTTGGATGGAAATTTGAAAAAGTCTTCCATCAACCCGACAAAAGAGGGACATCAAATCACTTCTTCGCTCAAGGTTATGAAGGCCAATGTCTGCAGGAGGTGCATCTTCATGTGAGAATCTTCAAATTAACCACCTACTGTAAGTAAACGTAATATAGAGTGAGACGAGAAATAGCCTTCTCTCAAACCCCAACAGAGCGTCTGACAATTACTGCAGTCTTGGATTGGTTTAGCACATTTGCAGTAGATGCAAATGGACAACTACAAACACAGTGGGCTTTGCTCAACACAAATGAGCTACTTTCAATTAGGCTGCATTACGGCGGGAATATTCATCATCCGCTCTGTTGCTATCAGTGATGGCCACAGGGGGTTGTTGTAGAGGAAGTGAGCTCGGTGTCACCTAGGAAGAGTTGACTGTGGAGTGGTGGGGAATTACCATAATCACACTATCAGCCTCTGCAGCACACCCAAGGTCACCCTGTATCCTCAGTTCAGCTAAGCACCAGGGGGAGTACAGCAGAAACACAGGTCCAGACTCTTCGGTGCTGTACGAAAATCACTAATAATTGACCTTATATACCGACACAGTGACAGAGTGACAATCACCGCACAGGCCACGATTGGCCTTTGAGTAAAAAAAAATAGAATTGCAGAGATGACTCCAGAGCTACCACGGTCCTCGCTGGAGGACACTTCCTGCTCTACGAAAAGCCTCCAAGATTCACCTTGAGCCAATCAAATCAGCAGCATGTCGTTAAATATCTCCACACCCTTGGATCAAGTTAGTCAGAGCCAAAGTCGAAGAGTCAGAGACGGAGTCACACCCCTCGTCACCGAGTGTTATTTATCCAGGCCCTCTGCTCTCTGCTTCTTCTCTCCTTTTCTACCCTCTCTTGTCATCTTATCTCAATCTCTCCCTCATTAACAGAGTTTGGTTGCTGATGCTGCAGATGCAGTGTGAAGGTGTGGCAACTTTGATCGAGAAGACGATTGTCTGCTCCAAGTCAAGCAATTCTTTTTTTTAAACACACATTTCATTCAGTCACCTAACATTCTTCTATGTCCTTGTGAGTATGACACTGTTATCCATAAAAGTATATACAGCTCTGGAAAAAATGAAGAGACCTGTCTGGATTTTTCTTCAATATTCATCTCTACATTACTTAATGGAAATGCTCTTAATGACAATATTTTGGGGGGAATTTGGTAGAAATGTTGTCATAAGTTTTTAATAAATTCAAAATGTTAATTTTACTCTAACATATGCCTATAAATAGTAAAGCAAGAGACACTGAACATTTGGAGTGGTCTCTTAATTTTTGTCCAGAGCTGTAAATGTACAGCTCTTTTACTGAAAGTGTTTTTGAGCTCCAATAAAACTTATTCCTGGACTATAACGGATCAGGAAATTTAATAAAACATTTAAAACACATTTATAATCATAATATACAAAACATCTGAATTCAATGTTAACTCAACAAGCTTTTCCTGAGCCTCACAGAGCTTTCAAATGCAATTCAATTACATTCACAAGACTGTGAAATGCAGTTGAGAGCTCAGCGGAAAAGATAGTAGGTGGACTTGGGGTGGGAGGATGTAAATCACAAATCATGACGAAAAAGAAAATGTGTTAATTGTGGTGAATTTCCATTATTAGGATTATTATCGTATTGTTATCATATATAATTTCATGATTCACTTGAAAAATCGGTCTAGCTTGCTAACATGCAGTCCTATTTTGATTTCCTGATTTATTTTGAATCGCCTCAGGGATGCGATTCACCAGTCTATCCAGTCTATATATTTTAGCCAGTATAATTGTGAAATGAAAATGCCAAACCTTCACTTTGTTTGTCAAAATTTTACATAAAAGTAATAAAGCTCTCATGTGTTCCAACTAATCAAATAAATGTATTGCTTTTAATTTTGTGGATTCAACCACAAACCTGTATTTTTTGGGATTCAGAGATTTTCTAGTAGAATAACTTGCAGCTTGTGTGCCTCAACCAAAACAAATATTAAACATCAACAAAATGGATGACAGACAAAGTCTCTGTTGGCCACGCACCAAGGCTCTCTATTCCCTGGCAGCAGATACAATCATATTTACCCTGCCTACAAATGTGCAGTGCTCTTTTAAAAAGCATCAGTCTGTTATAGAACAGGAATGTGGAAAATGGCAAAAAAATAAGGCTGGGGACCTTGAGTCATTTAAAAATAGAATAGGCTTTTATCAGTGTGCGAGAACGCAGAAACAATCATGAGGCAGAAAAGGGCCGGCAAGTCTCAGGGTGGCGGCAGAAAGCTAGCACCGCTGACGTTCCTGCCTGATAGCAAACACCATTAATCAAAGGCTGAAGGATTAAACATTACATGCAACTTGGCGTGCCACTTTTAAGTAATGACAACATCAACTGGCCTTCAACAATGAGGTTATGCTGACACATAGTCATTCATCACATTTTGATTGCTATTTCCCAACAGGCAGCCATCGACATCCGGGCCACATGTCTCTTCCTCCTCTTGACTGAGGACTGCAATAAGCAAGTGTGAGCACAGTGCCTTCTGACACAGGGCCGGCCAGTTTATTACACGAAAACGGTTTATTCTGTAAACTGGCTTCCGGACACAAGGAGGGATAAAAAACCTGCTGCATAATTCAAACAGTGGGCTCTTAAGGCGCTCAGTGACACCGTGAAACCTCTCAGGTTTTTACAGCTCAGTCATTCAGGTGCATATATGGGATTTATTTTTTACTTTTATTAGTCCAGGGACAGTGGCTACAAGCTTCTCAAATGAGAGACTGGCTGCTCGTCTTTACCTTGTATCACACTGTGAAATGAAGATCTTAGGTTTTGTGACTTCTGGTAAGACATGGTGTGATGGGTCCTTTTTCACTATTTTTGGAAATAAAAAAATTAATCAACTAATTGAAATCGAGAACAATTGACATGTGGACAGAGAGCTTTAAAACCAGTGACAAAAATATTTCTGATGAAATAATCATGCATGCAGCAGTAATGTTTGAGATGCCTCAGGAATTTGAATTCTTGTATTCTTTCTAGACAATTTCGTTTTTTTGATGTCTACTTTGATATATTTGTATTTTATTGTATTTTTTATTACACTATGTATGCATTAGTCTTTTATAAAAGCCCATCTGGGGACAAGCATCGCAAATTAAATTCATAATTTATTTGGCTAAGTGAATACTCTATGTATGTCTCTGTCCCCTTTAGAAAGATTTGTTTGGGGCGCCCTTAGCTCAGTTGGTAGGGCGTCCCCCCCATGGGCCTCGGCCAGCAGCGGACCCGGGTTCGATTCCAGCCCGCGGTCGTTCTCTGCATGTCACTCCCCTCTCTGCCCCATTTCAACTCTGTCTCTACACTATCAATAAAGCATAAAAATGGCCCCAAAAATATCTTTAGAAAGATTTGTTTCTCCAATTTCTTTAAAATAAATAAACCATTTAAAATCATAGAACAGGCAGCCAAAAGAAAAGAGAGAGAGTGTGATGACAATCAATGGACATATGATGACACACACACACACACCATTGTTTTCTCTCAATAAAAGGATTAAACACATTTCTTTATAACCAAGAATTTGTTGATATTTCAGCAAAAATCCTATCATTCAAATTTAATGGTTCAACCCAGGTATTCGTTTAGTCACAGGCTGCAGGAAGATTGGGATCATCTCAAATGTAAGGCTGCAGGGAGGAGAGACCCCCTGAGGCTCACGCAGGGATACGAGGTTATAAAAAAAAACAATATGTTGTTCTGGCACCTGTTGATGTCCCCAAGCAGATGAAAATGCAGTTAGCAGAAAGGAAGGAGAGCCAGAAGACGAAAAGATGGTAAAGGAATCCTCCTGGCTGAAATGTTGAACATGACTCAACATTTTACATAGACGTTCTGACTATCCATAGATGTAATTCATGAGCAAGGACGAGGACCCTGGTGGTCTGAAGAGCACTGTCAGGAAAAAATTACAGAATTACTCCTTTTGTCAGCACACATCCGAGGACAAAATGTACAAGCAATACTTCACTTTCCAAGGATGTACTGAAATACAGAAGCACTGCAAAAGAGTCAAAATCAGACCAGATACAAGGTATACAGATGTTAACCTAAAATACCCAGAAACCTTTTGAAACTAATGTATCCTTTATTTTTAATTGTAATACTTATTTTTCCTTGAAAATTAATGTGTGATCTGTTCATTTATGTGAGATGTATACAGTATATATATATGCTGTATGTATATATATATCTGTGAGAACATTCTCGTGCACTATTTGAGGCCAAGTCTTTCTTTCGGCTTTGAAAGCCAGCCCTGCGGTGTGGAACCCCTTGCAGTTTGTTGAGGTACATGCATGAAAAAAGGCCCAATACCTGTAGTACGTTGTTCCATAAATAAAGTGAGTGAAGCCTAAAATGAAAGCTCCACTTTCACACAGGAATAACAAGCAACATGGTAGCCAATAGCAACAACCAACATGACTGAGGTTGTGAGGTGGAATAAGGCTGCATGAATATAAACATGGGACAGCCATGGGCAACACAATGTGGAAACGAAGAAAAAAAAAACTAATTTGACCAAGTAATCATAAACACTGGGCACATTTCAACATCCACAAGCAGTTGTAGGTTTACAAAGACTGAGGAAAAAACTGTTAAAAGTGTGTGGACGTGAATCTCTGAAACACATTTTAAGTAGCTCAGAGAAAGGAAGACTGGATGGCTGAAAGGTGGTATGTATATGAAAATATTTCTTTGATTGTTTTGCATTATTTTTTTTTAATTATTTTTGTGTTTATACGAGTTAGATTCTGCAGTAAAATTCTAATTTAATTCCAGACACTTACACTCAGCTTCATCTCGAACTACACAAGTTTAATTTTTTGATCGGAGGGAACGAATAATAACTTCTGGCTGATTTTCTACTCCTCTTTGATTTAGGCTACAAGTTAAATCTCTAAACAGCATCTCAAATTGAGGCCTATTTCTCAGAGAGAAACCGTGCGCTACTCCCTCTCTCTTTCACTCTGTCATCATGGCTCAAATAAATCAAAGCCACAATAACTCATGAGTGCTAAGAGAGTGTGTGTGCGTGTGTGCGTGTGTGTGTGCGTGTGTGCGTGTGTGCGTGTGTGTGTGTGTGTGTGTGTGTGTGTGTGTGTGTGTGTGTGTAAAGGAGTTCGGGTCTGAATGATAGAGTACGAAAGCGTGTTGATCAGCTTTAACTCCATTGTAGTGCTGTATCTGCAGAGAGAGGACGGGAGAAGAAATTTGCAAACTTTATTCACACTGAGAAGGAGGCCTAAAAACCTTTTAAAAAAAGTTACTGAAAATGAATAAATACAACTCACTATATATTAGTCTATTGCTATCAACAGTAATCAAATAAGGGTTAGCCAGAGATTTACGAAATCGGAGATGGAATTTGTTTACAGTGAAGATGAAAAGGAAGAGTGGTTTAAGCAGCGGCGTCGATATGACTTTTATAAATACGCCTTAACAGCAAAAAAAAAAAACTTCTTGTCAACAAAGGCTTGAGAGCCACAGCCTCGACCTCTGAGCGCTGCGTTTGGTTTGGTCGCTTGCATCTTCTTGACAAATGTTTAGACCACCAGCAGGGCCGAGCTTTATAGAAACTATCAAACAGACTAATGTCAACTGGAGGACAAGATGCTACCAAATTCAGAGTTGCTTCAGATGCTGAAAATAACTGTAAATAGGAAACGTAATACAAGACCCTTTCTCGTGATAAATGGCAACGGTGCCAACAATACAGATTTTTTCTTCTTCTGATGAATAGACTGTAAACAGTAACCACAAACAAACTAGGTCAGTACAGATACCCCTGTGAACTGGCAAAAACACACAAACACGCACACACAAACAGCCTTTTCTCTTCGTGTCATGGTGTTAGAAATTGAACGACCTGTCCATATTGCCAAACTGAACATTTGCTTGGAATTTCTAAACTCTACTACTACTGCTACGTCGGTACATGGGTTCACATTGACACTTTTGAGCTAAACATGACTGTGAATATCGGTTATAAGAATGCAATTTAACTAAAACTGCTAACACTGAAAATAAACATGTGTATACAATACATGAACTAATGTTATTATATAAGTAAACCATACTGAATTAAAAAGTGAACAAAAGCTAAGAATTCTAACTATAATTGTATTTGTTTTGTTTTGTATTAAAAAGTGGAGCTGTAACGTCACCAGCTACTTGAGTATTGAAACATCTTATTTCCTCCGTTGAATATGTTTTTAAAACAATAGTAATGAGAAAAGGTTTGAGTGGTTAACCTTTACATTTGGAGAAGCTTTAATTCAAAGTGTACAATAAAAAAAAACTGTCCCTATTAAGGAAATCACCGGTTCGTATAGTAAAAAAGGACACTCACCGGCAAGCACTCCTGCCATGTAGAGCAGGCTTATTCGTAAAATGCCATGGACCATCTCTAAAGGAACGCCAATCATCAGCTGCAGTAAAGCGTTGAACCCCAGCTGCTCCAAACTAAGAAGAGAGATGGATTTCAACATTCACATGACAGCAAACCACATTTGTTCCCTAGGTTAATCATCTGCAACAACCAAACAAGATTTGATCTGAAGTGCTCCTGCAAAAAAAAAAAAAAAAAAACTTTTGGGAAGTGGAGGGCTTGGTCAACTTACCCAACGTGCATGAACATGTAGCTGAAGAAGCGCCACACTTGCGCGCGGTGGCCGGGATGATAGACTAGAGGGCTCTTCATGAAGTCGGGCTGGTAGGTCTGCAGCACCCACTTGTTTAGCATGATGCCGTAGCACATGAACACGATGATCTGCAACAGAAACCACAGCTAACTTGTCATATACCCATTACATGCTTAAACCCCCCAAAAAAGCTGAGCTTTATGAAAGACACATGACGTTTTTCTTCTCTTTCTGTATTCCTCGGTTGATGCTTTTTTGACTTGTGGAGACAATTACTGCCAGGAGAAGAAGAAGAAAAAAAAAACACTCCATCTGGTTCAATCCCATTAATATCTATTCACAGAATAATGTCTCATTGTCTCTGTGAATTAAAATAAATGCGAGCCATTATTATCACATCCTCATTGTCATTACAGACCATTCAGTGCCGTTTGGAGGCATTATGCGGGCACTTGGCTTTCTCTCCTCGGAATTATGATGATTTCAGGGGAAAAGATTTGTTTAGAGCCCGTAGGTTATTTTCACCGCTTAATCCCTGACCATTCAACACTGGTTCCATCAGAGCGTTTGTGTAAGTGGTGCTCTTTCTTTCTTTTTTTCATAAATGAAAAAAAAATTTCATTTAATGCTACTGTTTTGGCCGAAGTGTTTACTGACCAGCTTTCCAAGATCAAAAGTCAGTGTCTAAAAAATAAGAAAATCCCTGCATGCAGTTTGACTGAAGGTTTCGGCTCGGAGGAAGGGCATTAAATGGACCCACTAAGCCGCTGCTGACTCCCAAATGGGTTACCAGCTCACATTGAGCTAACAGTAAAAAGTGTGTGATCAAGGCATAAAAAATCTTTGCGGTGGCTCTGAAGCGAATAACTGAGGCAAAGGAACAGTCTAAAGTCTGTGTTGTGGTGGGTTAGTAGCACACGCTCAAGTAAATGATTGCGGCCACACATTTTATGGTTATTTAAAAAACTCTGTGGGCTGCGTCAGTAGCCTATAATAGTCAATGTTCAGTTCAGTTGATGGCGTCATCTCCTACATCTCACCTGTACTATGGTGACGATGGCGATAAAGACAGGCGGGGGACACAGGCGGTTCTGGTGGAAGTACCAGCGTCGGTCTGTCTCGCAGGGCAGGATCTCGTAGGCCACGTAGCGGACAAACCGTTTGTACAGACCCAGCCCCGTCTCGTCCAGCAGGATCTCCCTCTGCAGCGTGCGCCGGCCATTGGCGATGGCCCGTCGGAAACTGCTGGAGCGCTTACTGCTCATCTGGGGGAAAAAAAGAGGTGAAAAAAAAAACATGAATGTATAAGCCTCAAGAGTTCAGCGCAAAATCTGGTGGATCTTAAAGAAACGGTGAGGTTCAAATTCCAAAATAAAACAGATGGTCGCTAAAACTAATCCATCTGTTTAGTCTTTATATGTTTGGAGTTGCCATGATTGGACATATCTTAACTTGATTTGAAGGAATATCTCAACATTTTTGGGAAATAAACGTATTGACCTTCTTGCCGAGAGTTAGATGTGAGGATTGAAACCACTCTCATGTCTTCATCCTAAAAAATTAAGCCACCACCAAGAACTGGTTCGCTTAGCTTAGCATAATACATGGAAACGGGAGAAACAGCTGAAAAGTTTCCAAATAATTGGGACATAATCCCTGTGAAACCACATCTTATCGTTTATACAAGCTGATTGCTATCGCCTTATATTTAGTGGACCAAGTGGTATAACGTTTTCTAGAGAGCAAATAAGCATATTTCCCAATGTTAAAGTAATGCTTTAAGAATATATGAAACAGGATTGCTTTTTCAGCTGACAGACTAATTTATTGACACTTCAAAGAAACAGCAGACAGCTTTGCATTCACTTGCTGTTTTTTTTTGTTTTTTTTTCACTCCTTGTTGTCTTTTTAAAAAAAGACTCCATCTGGAGTTGTTTCACTAGAATGACTGTCCTCAACTAGAGGACACCTTACCAGGGCGAACACATCTCAACATCGCCTGCTTCTGAAATGTTTCATTTTGGCAATTAAATCTATAACATTCTTTATGCTAAGAGGATGCTGAGGAATGCTCATCAGTGTGACTAATCAATGTAGATCAGGAGCCAGCATTCGTAAAGTACTGATTTCATGAGGGATAATAGTATGATGGTTTATAAGAGTTCTACTTTTATGGTCAGATAGTCAGGACAAAGGGTGACAATGCTTTGATGGTCGATGTGCTTCAATGAACTATGTAGTTCCAATTTAGTTATGAATGCTATTTTTAGATGTATTCTTGTTGCCCTTCTTGCACATTGTTGAATTCAATGAATGGATACTTTTTTGAATTACTTAAAACTTTATATAACTTGATTTCTTTCTTTACTTCAACTTATTTGCTACCTCAAGGTTCCACATATACATGACATGTTTCTTTTAGCTGCATGTGTTGTCTTTTTATCCTCAGTTATCTTAGCAGCCGTTGAAATAATAATAATTAAAGTCATGATACATGTATAAACAACTGGTGATTACTTTTGAGGGTAAAAGTGTAGATGGATATGTATTGCTGATAATAAACCTAACTAATGTACCAGTGTTTTTTGATGTAGAGAAAATAAGTGTGACTGTCTGCAGGGCTGATTGCAGCCCAAACCTCATAACAAATGGGCTGCTGAAGTGATTTTGCCATTGAAAAACAAATCTTTGCTAAGAAGAACCTGTGGAAAAAGAGAGCCGGTGTGTTTGTGTGTGTATTTATGTTATCGCAGACTCCAGGTTTGCTTAGCGAGCAGGAGCTCTGTAGCAGCCTACAGGCCATCGGGACTGTCTCTTGATAAGTTCTTTAACAGAGGCTTAGGATGAAAACTATCCAAATGCCACTATGTTGGTAGCATTGGCAAGAACGATCAGGATAACATACTTAATTTTTTCACCAAAATTGTCCCTTAAAATACCGTCTGACTGGGCTCCTTTAAGCCCCCAACAATTCTTGCTTTTAATTACGCACACACATGTGCATGATCACATGACATGATTACTCATCCCTTAACTATGAGTAACACGCGTCGTACGTGGTTAAACAGCAAGTATATTTTAGGCTTTGGACTCATTATCTGCAGTCCCTTAAAGACAAAAAAGGCACATGCTTCGCAGGTAAACTTTACATGGCAATGCCAGATGCACAAGTCTCCAGTGTAGCTTAAACAACTCAGCTCCTTTGAAGAAAACTGGCAGACCAAGCAATTATCTATAAATGCAGTACATTTAAAAAAGTATGCGTTGTCATGTAATGTGACACAAAAAAATAGTTTCCAGGAAAAGCAGTGAAGGGAGAAAGAGAGTATGTAGGCAGCAGCTGCTACTGTTAACAGTGTAAAGCTGCAACAGAAGACCTTATGTAACGCTTTATCATAACAGTAACCTCAGACAGCTTCATATGACATGTACTGAAACCTCAAGAGGGGGCCCGTAGGAAGTGCAACCCATTATTAAAGTATACCATTTGTAATTCATTAGCCGGGTCCTACTGCTTATTGCGTGCTCATTATATGTAGAAACAGCAGGGGCCACAGTGAAAGAAACCGCGGGTCAATACTATAGCTATAAAAGCTAATGAGCTAAATAAACTGGAGAACTATTTACAAATGAGGAAGTAACAAATAAATAATTAACAGATTGCTTCACAAAATGAACAGCTGCCTTTTCGTTTCCTCTTATTGGAAATCACTCAAAAAAAATAGGAAAAAGATTAAAAAGTGCTATTCCCTGTTGGAAATCGGCAGAGCAGGACAAGGTAACTAGCCTAACTGTGGGTAATTATGATACTGGTGGTTGTATGGCGAGGGTGCGAGGGCCTGTTGCACAGTGATAACCAGAATGACGTCGAGCTGGCCTGCTGGCTCTCCCACAGATGGAGGGGATGCATATTTAGTATGGAAATCAGGCCTGGAAAATGCAATTATTCTATACTTGAGGCGGGAGGGGGAAAAAGAAGAAGAAGAGGAGAAGAGACACATTAGAAGGCAGAGAAGGGGGGAATTAAGAGATGATATGTGTGCCTGGCTATGCTCATATCACAGATTCTGGAGGCCATCAATGGACAGTGAAGGCGAGACATCTCCTTACTCATTTTAAATGTATTCATATTGTTAGGAAGACAATGAAAAAAGAGGAGGATGTGTTTATATAACAGAGGTACGGGGGAATAGAGATAGCTTAAGGGATTTAAATGCATATAATTGTGTTTTTTTTTCGCTGTTAGCTTTCTTCTCTCCATAAAGGTCAGTTTCTTTTTATCTGTGTTGACAAGACTTCACACCTTTCCAACTTGAGCCGTATCCTCTCTCGTTCCAACCGCCTCTGTGAAAAGATTATTCCTGGGAGACGAGGACGAAGCTTTAGATGTCACTCTGCCTGGCCTTCTGTGACACACAGGACTGCCGCCTTTTAAAGTGAACATTACATGATCTTTTGAGGTGGCGACAGGGGGAGAGACGGCGGACACAAAATAAGGCACGCACGGGCAGCCAAAAAAACTTGAGATAAACACGTAGAGGGCGGGCAACGGGACAAGGTGCACTGAGAAAAAAAATATCACACAACACCACGTAAAAAGAAATGGAGGGTGGGAAACCTGTGACGTGTGCATCAGTAACGGTGGAAGTTCTGTGACGAGGCAACGTCTGCCAGGGAATAATTGATGCTTTCGGTAAGAGCATACAGATAAAGATAGTATTGCCCTTTAGGGACGGTTGAATGGGCCAGAGACACAGCAGTGTGTGTCTACGTGTGTGTGTGTGTGTGTGTGTGTGTGTGTGTGTGTGTGTGTGTGTGTGTGTGTGTGTGTGTGTGTGTGTGTGTGTGTGTGTGTGTGTGTGTGCGCCAAACAGCAAGGGTCCTTCCTCCTCCTTTTGATAGCTGCTTGTTGCCAACTGTACGTGCTGCTCTCAGCTCTAGTCAATTGTCCTTGATGGATTAATTAGCCACGCTACATGGTCAATACCTCAAAGCTCAATAATAATTAGTAACAATACTGATATGTGGTTTAAAGGCCAAAAAGTTTTTCCTCACCTATGGTCATGAAGGCTGGGTAATGACCGAAAGAACGAGATAAGCGGCAAAGGGTTTTCAGGAGAGTGGTGGGTCTCCCTTAGAGATAGGGTGAGAAGCTCAGTCATTCGTGAGGAACTGGGAAGCCGCTACTCCTTTGCGCTGAAAGGAGCCAGTTGTGGTGGTTCTGCCAGCTGGAAGGAGGCCTCGGGGAAGACCCAGGACTAGGTGGAGAGATTATATCTCCACACTGGCCTGGGAAGGGTCCCCCAGTCAGAGCTGGTTGATGTGGCCCGGGAAAGAGAAGTTTGGGGTTCCCTGCTCAAGCTGCTCCCCGCGGCCCGATTTCGGATAAGCGGTTGATGATGATGATGATGATGATGATGATGGTTTAAAGGCCATTCGGGCATCCGAACTTCATGTACAAGAAAAGCCATAAATGACTATGATTTGAATCCTTTATACCAGAATATAAGAGGACTCATTAACTAAGCACACAGTAGTATAGTGATTCACCATGACCATAATAGTCATTTATTATTATTTAATTTGTGAGTCATTCAGAAGACCAAAATCCCCCCCCCCCCCTTGCTCTCTCTCTCACACACACACATACACAAACTCTACCCTGACCCAGATACTCTGTTTATTTTCTTGCCCAAATCCTTTTAAAATGAGAGTCCACCTTTTTCACCCCCTCAGCAGTTTGCGGACATAGCCTTCCTTCATGGATTAATCATTGTGGTGCTAAAACTAGAGAAGATGCAGAGAGAGGGGGTGAAAAAAATTCACTTCAGGACACTTTAGCAAAGTGCATCACTTTGAGTTGCCTACCTACTGAACCTCAAAACAGAAAGCCTGTTGTGAGGTGTGGTATCGATAGGTAGCATCAGTTACCACAGATGCAGTGTCGGCACATAAAATGAAAACTTTAAAAAGTGTCTCTTAACATTTAATTCCTGGTCTCTATGAGTTCTCTCTTTGTTACAACACTGTTTCAAATGTGACAAAGGACTCGCCAAATTTAAAGCACAACATTTGAAAACATGAAATAAGTGTCTCTCTGGCTATACCTCCCTGAGGTCTTCCCGAACAGAAAATATAAGCACAAACCTCAGGAAGAAGGGGGAAAATGAGGCTCAAAGCAAAATCCTTCAATCGGAACAAAAAGAACCCCCCTCCATAAACTCAAATACAACCTCCACCCCTTGTAATTAACCATGGCAACCATTTTGGACCTGTGTTGAACATTAGCCAAATTACCACCCAATGACACAATTCTTCAATTACACAGCTTGTGAGTGATAGCATCAGAGGACCCTCGCTAAATAGATCGATACGTGCAATTACACACATAGGAATATATCCAACTTCAGGTTGACCTAGGTTTACCGTCAATTCATTGACGGATACTCTATTATTACTGAAATTTTTCACGTCATATTATGTAATATTGAGTGCTGTGCTGCACGATTCATCTAATCGCGATGTGAGCTAGAGCGATTACATTCCTCACAAATGGATGCGATTGCGATTTAATATAGGATAAATGTGCGCGCGCGTGTCTAAACCATAGATAGTATAATATAAACATTCCAACCGCTCCTCTCGTCTTTTTGGTAGCGCCCCGCGGCTCCTCTGACATCTTGGCTGTATCTCGATTCAGGGGTTGCGGTCTACGAAGGCTGCATTTGAAGACCGATTCCGTCATAGCGGCGCGCAAAGGTTGTTCCATTTGCAAGGCTCCTTGCAAGGCTCCTCATATGCAGCCATGAAATGCAGCCAGGTTTTGAAGGCTGCATCAGATGTATCCTTCGCAGCCCAACATATCCCATGATTCATTGCGTTTTTTTCAGAGATGGCATACAATAAAATAAAAAATAACAAAACAGCAACGTGTTGCTCCATCTTCTTAACTTTTATCTTCCTTTCTTTTTTTCTTGTACTTTTTTTTCTTTTCGTCTGGTAGGCAACTTCTTTTTCTTTTTTCCTCTGTTTGACAAGGCTGTTTCCGCTGGCAGCTATCAGGGTTGCTAGGCAGCACAGGAGCGGCGAGTCGTTACACAAGGTAACGGCTTGTTACGCAAACCGGAAATGCTCGTAAACGGAGACCTGCGGAGACCGTCCCGTTTAACAGCGCTCGTTCGGCCCTGGTTCGGCCTTCGAATCGGCCTTCATAGGCTATAGCCTTCATAGACCGCTGTAATGGGATACAGCCTGTCACTCCAACAGCCTCGGCAAAAAAAGTGACGTGAAAAGTGATGAATTTCTGCTTTGCTACTTTGCTCCGGAGTAGGCTTTCAGCCCCTTACGACAACCCCGCCCACGTTCAGGAGGTAGCCTACTATTTGCGGTGGAAAAAGACCCGTGCTGTTACCAAACCAAGTTGAACTGAGTCGAGTTGAGTCGAGTCAAGCTACATGTGCGGTGGAAAAGCGCCAAACTGACCCGCCCGCCCCCCCTCCCCCCATATTACGGTTAAATGTGTACACAAAAAAAATTGCAGACAGTAACCATTTAGACATTTTTGTAAACATTCACAGCCCTTGTGTAGGCTGCTAGTAGCCTGGTGCTACCAGACCATCGTACTTCATTTCATTTGTACAGAAGGTCTGGCAGTACTTTAATTGGCAAACGTTCACTCATGGAGGCGGGTGTCTGTTAAAGTTTAAAACTATTGGATCTGCCTAGTGCCACTCTGGATTAGCCAACCAATCGCATAACGTTTGGTCGTCACGTGTGTAATGAGCCGGCTTCTGGCAACTGAAACTGGAGCGCGACTTCGACGTCATCGTTCTCAGCCACTCGCTCTGTTCGCTGATTGGACCGGCTGTCGAATCTCCAGCAAAACTGGGAAATGGGCTGTACACCCAGACTGACTACTGAAGGGAAAATAAAATTTGGCCGGAAGTAGGCGGGCGGGCGGAGCCAGGCTAGGCTGCTAGCCTAGTACAAGCTTTATTTTCTATATATTTTCAATGATTCTTAATATTTGTTTGTTTTAAATTGAGATCAAGTTTCAAAACTATCAATAATCTCAAATTTTCCTTGAAAACCAAGAATCATAATACCATTTATTTATTATATTGCATCGCAAATCGCAATATTGGCCACTATAATCGCAATCGCACAATTTCTCCAAAACGTGCAGCACTAATTTGGTGCACCCAAAATATATGCTGGTGCACCTATGAAAAAGTTAGACGCACCGGTGCACCCAATGGAAAAGTTAGTCTGGAGCCCTGCATATGCAAAAAGACACACAGCCATGTCCATTTCTAATAAAGAGTGGGGGAGTCACATCTGCCATTGACGCCAGACCACAAATCAATACAGACACCAGACTTTGGGTTATGGCAATGGTATAATGGCAGAAACTGAACTCTCCAAATCCAAACAAACATTGCAGAGTACAACTTATAAATCTGCCCGAGATGCAGAGAGATGAATGGAGGTATTCATTGGCGTCCTGCTCCTGAAAATGTCATGCTACATGCAGCACTTTTCCCCCACTTTCCCTGAGCTCAATCCTGCAGAACTGCAGTGATCACGCATAGGCACTACACGACGGGAGGGCCAGATTCACATCAAGGTTAGCATATTCTCCAAATTAGTCAGCAAATCTGAACTGGCAGCTCTCATGTGTATGAATGAGTGTCTGTCTATGGTTGAGACAGAGTGTATAAATCAGGGAGAGGGGAGTAGCGTGGCAGGCAAACAGCAAGTGGGTGGCTGCATTAATTAATAATAAAATGTTCCAAAGTGGTGGTATATATATGCAAATTGTATGCATGTTCAGAACGGTGTGGATATCGTCTGTGGCACTTCACATGCCTGTATCATGCCAATCTTTAAAAACCAGACCCAAGGGTCGATATCAGTGGGAGGCTGGGCGTTGTCAAATTACCTCAGATTACTGCCTGCTACTAGCAACGCTGGGCTAATCGAAGGCAATTTACATTTGGCTGATGGGCAATTTTTTAAAGTGTTTCCAAGATGCTGTAGGAGGCGAGGTAATATTGTTTTTTTTTTATCTCCACACCTAACGTATGCTCACAAGTGTTGTAGAATGAACAAAAACGAAATGAGATATCAGGGTTTGAGGAGGCAGGTTCAAAAAGGGGGAACATTACATGGCTTAGGAAAAAAAACACCAAACAAAATCCATTCCAAATGGTTTAGGGTTAGGGTTAGCCTCATGCGGCTTTCATGACAAACCGTGGGCAGCACGACTCCATGGGGAGCGAAAGCAAAGAACAAAAAGATAGAGAGAATCAGCCGGTCACATACAAAGCTCTATAGGAATTTCTATCAGGAGCATGATTGTAAATACAGATGGGTAAAGAAGGTAGAGAATAACGACACTGGCTTCACATTCAAATCAGAGGCAGAAGACCAAAACTGCCATAAATGAAGGCATCTACAGCTGTTGTTAACAATGGTATACAGTAAGGTCCTCACATCACCAAATAACACATTGTTGCACCAAATCGGTCTTGTTGCCATTACATATAAGTGTGTTTTGAAAGTTATGATATCGCTTCAACGCTGTGGCTGTGTCAGCATGGTATGCTCGTATTTCTAGTAGTTGGTCTGCACGGCTTATGGGGTTAAGAGTCTGGATTTACTGACACATTCACTGGAAAGATTGATCCTCCTTTAGTAGGACAACGACCTGATCAATTTTGGCCACTGCAGAGAATACTGACTGTCTGAATCAATTCTTTAACCTTTCTGAAAATCCGACAAAATTGTGTGTGTGTGTGTGTGTGTGTAAAACATTTGGTGTCTGTGCTGAAGGACATGACTCCCTCTGCGTCCACCAGATGTGTGGATGTAACGTGCTGTCTTGTTTACCCACTCACCAGCTCGATGAGCTCCTGGTAGCACACCTGTCCCTCTTCATTGCTCTGGACCAGGGCTAACAGCATGTCCAGTTTGGACGGATCCAACTGCAGCTCATGGTGCTCCACCAAGCTGGTGAAGTTCTCCACTGCGATGAAACCGGTGTTCTCTGGGTCCAGCTAAAAGAAAGAAAAAAAGCAGCCCACTATCAGTATTTATTGGATTAAATCAAATACAATAAACAACATCACTGATAATATTTGTACTAAAGATGTTATGGTCATACATCCTGATTTTTTCATTAGCAGCGCTGCCAGAGATGAAGTGTCAGCTTGCCCAGAGGGAGAAGCAACAGTAACAGACGGCTGAGACGTTTTCACAGAAACACAATGGGTAAAGACAAATGAAAGCTGCAGGACTGAGGGCATGTACGTTTCAAAAAGTGACACTGGTATCAAGTAAGCTGTCTTGCCTATTTGCCTCTATACTGCCTTTGAAAGAACAAGACCTGCCTTCAGGAAAAGCCTCATTTAACCTCATTAAAGTAGCAGGAGTCTCAGGGCAAAAATCAGAATGGTTGTTGTTGTTGTTGTTGTTGTTGTTGTTGTTGGGAGCAAAGGGGACAGAGAGAGGAAAGACTGGCATGTCATTCTACAGTAATAACTGCAGTGACCCGCAGTTTCCCTGGGAACAAAAAAAGATAGAAAAGAAAGCCTTCAGCTTTAAATGAGGTTGACTTATCAGGCATTGTTTCTGGTTGGATAATTCATTTTACTTTGTGTTCGTCCTTGGTCACTAGGGTTGCAAAGGGGTGGAAAGTTTCCGGAAACTTTCCGGAAACTTTCCACGGGAACTTTCGCTCAGGAATTTTGGGAATATTCAAAATTGGGAATTATATGAATTAACTAAATGGTGGTCATTTAAATTATTTTGTTTTCATATCCAAATATAAATCTAAACATATAAACACTATATTTTGTCATAGGCAGACAGACATCCATGCAAACTAATACAATTAAAAAACATTACATTTGAACAGATGTATTTGTAAGTAGAACTCTATCAAGTTTTGATTATTTTATGAACAATCAATAATTTCACTGAAAACAAAAAGATGAATGTTGAGTAAAATATTACTCATCTGTCCGACCCAATCCATTCAATAAATTAATTACATTGCCCCCCATGTGATGGAGGAATGCACAGAGCATGTAGGGGGCGTGGCCTCAGTACCCCTGCAGTAAGCAGTATGTGCAATTTGAACAACCTGCCAAGCTTACTTGGCAGGTTGTTTTAAGTCAAGATTATGCTAAAATATATTTTCCCCAACTATATTTAAAATCACTGTTTATGCATCTGTAAACCTGGTCTAGTTAAAATCATGATATCAAGTTTGGTTTCTTAATAGGTTTTAAAAAAATCTGATTTGAAATTAAATGTTAAAAAATATTTTAATACTTAGTTGAAAAAACTGCTTTTTACAGTCTAGAACGTTTGCCAGGACTGAAATAACATAGTTAGAATGACTTTGTGCATTACGGTTGCTTTAAATTGAGTAAATTCCCGTTTATTCCCGTTAATTCCCCAAATTCCCGTTAATTCCCACGGAAAGTTTCCAACTTTGAAAATTCAAAGAATTTTGCAACCCTATTGGTCACATTTGCAGCTTTTTAAAATGACTTTATTTTTTATATATTTTTAATCAACACCCACTCACAGAGACCAACAGCCTTGTTGGTTATTACTGCTGATGTATGATGCCAGTGCCGCTCCGCATAATCAGGGTTCGTACAGCTTTTTAAGAGTAAAATTCAAGCACTTTTCCAGCACTTTCAAGATAAAATGTCAACTTTTTCAAGGAAGCCGAAGCTTTAAATATATAAAGTATATAAATAAATGCTTATGGTTTCATACATTGTCTTATCTGTAAAATGGGAGTGTTCATAATATAATGTGTATGGACAATCACCAAATTGCAGTATGGCCCTAAGGAGACCTTTATCAGTTTAGTTCATATGCCAAAAATGACCATCTATCAGGTTAATAACAACATGACTATACTTGAGCAATATCACATGAGATGGACCATATTGTCACTCTATATCAGTGCTGCTGTGATTCGGTCAAAAATGCCATAATGGTAATCAATAGGTCTTGATGTAGGAAATGGTTACTAATTAATAACTTATTTCACACACACACACACACACACACACACACACACACACACACACACACACACACACACACACAACACACACAAATAACAAAGGGCAAATACAGCCTTTGCACTCCTTTTCCCCCCGGCTGAATTATAAAAATATGTATAAAAGTATGCCTAGATATTATATATTTAAATACATTCTTGAGCTTGTGTATGACCAGACATTTTCAATATTGCTAGGTTGCCAGATTACAGTTTGTGTATGTTGGTGTGTTGCCAAAAAGTGATCCTCCCAAAACGGTCTTTCACTCAAATAACAAAAGGTATTTAAGCCAATATATGTCCATGATTTCAGAACGTAAATAGGACTAAGTGGGCTCTGGTCCAATAAAGCATCAGTACAAATGGCTACATAGCGTTAACATGCTGAGACTGTGGACTGAAATCTCTTTTTGGCAGCCACCGCAACGACTGACAGCAAAGACCGTTCTCGACCTCGACAACTTCACAAAATTAAAATGTTGGATTTTGGTTCTGTAACTTATGACTACAGTGTGACTAATGGATTAGGTTATACAACTTGTTATGGGAGCTGCATCCAGCTAACCCCGCTGAGGATAACATCACGTTACAATGAAGTAACCCCCGAGCTTACGTTATCTAGCTAACAACATGAATTTGGAGCAGGGCTCCAGACTAACCATTTTTACTAGGAGCACTGGCGCCTCTAACTCAGAATTTTTAGGGGCGTGAGCAGAAAATTTAGTGGCACACCTTAAACAGACCTGCAACGCAGCTATTCAAATGTTTCCCAATTTGAACTATATTAGGTCAACTGATTGTATTGCAGCATGTTTTAAAACACACTGACAACAGATGATACAGTTCATTGTGTTTTTGATTTTGTATCACCATGTGAAATCCTTCAGACATTCCTTTAGGAAAAGGCATTTCTTTTACCTATTTTCACCACAACCCCTTCTACATCGGATTTTTCCTCTATCCCTACTTCCTGTAAGGAAAATCGTTATTGGCCCAGAAGTAACTAGAAACTAGATGAACTTATCAACTAATTTGCATAATATTACAAATTAACTAGGACGATTAACATATTTACACACTCACTTTACAAACTTTTTTGTTGCCATATATAATTATAAGGTTGTCTTTTTTATAGGAATGCAGTGGCCTATTGAAAGTGGACCTATGAAACAATTTACTAGTTTACAAACGTCACCTGGCAGCTGTACAGAGCGGACACGGTGCTGTCTGTCTGCTGCAGGTGGCGGGGGGCTGCCCGAGTGAGTGCTGTCAGCGCCGCGGTGAGGAGGAGAGTACAGCCATTGCTACTCAGGTTTAAAAAAAAAGTTGCGAGGTGTCTCTGGCATTTAACAGCCTTATCGCTATGGCGGAAAGTCGGCAAATATAGCGGGGAAAGTCAGCAGTTTGTAACATGTTAAAGACAGCGGGACACTGAGAGGAGAGAAGGTCACGTCATCCGGGGCGTTGATTGTGTCGCTGATCACTCGCGGACTGTCCACTGTCTCTCTCTCAAAGCACAATAATAATTTAAAAACATTTTGTCTTTTCGGTCGCGCGTGCCCCTAGTTGTGAAATGGCGCTCGCACGGTCTCAAAAATTTGGTCGCAATCTGGAGCCCTGATTTGGAGCAATACATTATTGAGAACTAGCAGGTCAGCTAATTGCTAACGGTGTTGAGCATCAATTTAGCATGCTATTTATTTGTATCAACAAGTCATTATACAAACTCGGGATTTGGTGTAACTTACAAAGGAGAACATGAATGAACAGTCATCCAGAGTGACATTGTCTGATAAGTTTTACTGATTTACCTTTGGCATGACTTCTAAGTGCCGATTCCCCCATAGTGAACAGCTGGAGGTAGGCTACTTTTTGCAGACAGTACAGTCGCCTATGCCTGCCGGTTATTAGGGCCTCGGGTAACACTTTACAATAAGGTACACAAAATTGTAGTAGCTACTACATACCTACTACATAGTTTTTTTTTTGCCTACCTATGTGTTAGGTAGCACAAAAAAAAACCCTATGTGTTAGGTAACATAGTTTTTTTTTGTGCTACCTATGTGTTAGGTAGCACAAAAAAAACCCTATGTGTTACCTACTACATAGTTTTTTTTTTGCGTACCTATGTGTTAGTAGCACAAAAAAACCCTATGTTTACCTACTACATATTTTTTTTTTTTTACCTATGTGTTAGGTAGCACAAAAAAAAACTATGTGTTACCTTTTTTTTTTTTTGCTACCTATGTGTTAGGTAGCACAAAAAAAAACCCCTATGTGTTAGGTAGCACATAGGGTTTTTTGTTTGTGCTACCTATGTGTTAGGTAGCACAAAAAAACTATTTTACTACTACATATTTTTTTTTTCCTACCTATGTGTTAGTTACACAAAAAACCCTATTTTACTACTACATTTTTTTTTTTTTTTTTACTATTTTAGGTACCAAAAAATTTGCTATGGTTGGGACCAAAAAAAAACTATTCAAGATATTTGCTATGGGTTAGGGAGCATAGGTCCATAGAAGTTAAGTGAACAATAGGTTTTTAAAAATATATAGGTAACATGTTTTTTTGTGTACCTAACACATAGGTAGCGCAAAAAAAAACTAGTAGTAGGAACACATAGTTTTTTTCCCTAACACATAGAAAAAAAAGGGGTTTTTTTGTTACTAACACATAGGTAGCCAAAAAAACCCTATTTCTACATATTTTTTTTTCTACCTAACACATAGGTAGCAAAAAAAAAACATGTAGGACACATAGGGTTTTTTGCACCTACCATATACAAAAAAAACGACATGGTGCAAAAAATGTAGGGATGTGGCACCAATTTGTGTACCTATGTAAAGGACCACTCGTGGTTCTGTATAATTCCTGGAGCGATCGCCAGGTGTGGCGCGTGTCCCAGGAAAGAAAACACGGGGAGCAACTGCACTCGTGCATACAAGACGGCGGCTAAGAAAACATTGCGACAGATTTTTTTTTAAATTTACAGAATAAAAAAAAATAAAATATGAGTTGAATTACGACACTGGTCAATAAAGAGAAAATCCAGCATTTTCCAGCACAGTGTTCAGATTTCAAGCACATTTCAAACCTTGAAAACACTCGATTGAAAATCAAGCATTTTCCAGACTTTCAAGCATCTGTACGAACCCTGCATAATTGAATTAAGTGGAAGAGTGTCATAAAAATGTAGCTGTCTTAAGAAAGCACTTGGTTAAAAATGGCTTGTAAAGTATAGGGTGTGCATATACGCTTGGTTTAAGTAATGTGGGTTCTTTAGGGCGGGAGCTTCACCTCCTTATGACTTGCTTTTCTTCCTCTGATACCTTCTCCTCCTAAAATGCATTCAAACGGCTCTGCAATGGAGCATTAATTCCTCATGCCAGCTCTCCTTAGTTAGTACATCTGACTGCTCTTGTGAAAATGTGCCTGAGGACAAACTGCAGCAGTACAAAGAGACCACATGGGAAGAGCCCTTGCTGCTTCCCATTTTGACTGTTTCATGAATGCTAACATCGCCGCATTAGGTTTCAGATAGTAAACCAACATCCCTCTTGTTGCTCCAGTGAGGAGGAGCATGAGCTTTCAGATGTTGCGTCAGGGTGGAGTCAGTGCTGCTGGATCATAGTTTGCCCCATGTAATGACTCCACGAGAACAATCCCGTCTGGGTTTGAACCTGGCCTGCTCTGACACGGTTAGACACATGTGTTTCATCGGCGGCATCAAACACTGCTGCAGGAGGCCGAAGGCTTGAAGCACTGTTCAACTAAGATTAAGCTGGGAATCAGTTGAGACTGTCACCTTTACTACAGCTCCTCGCTGACAAACTGTATTCAGGATGTATTTTGCGGTAATTTTGCAGTTTTTAGCTGAACACAAACATCCCCTTTACTCTGTTTAATCCGTTTTTTTTTAATTAACTGAAAACACGTGCTAATTCACCTGGGAGTGCACAGTGAAGGCAGGAACTAAGAGGTTAGTTTGGATGATGCTTGAATTCCCACTGCTGGTCGATGTAGTGAAAGGAATTTGTTTGTTATGATAATCTCACAGTGCTATACGTGGACGAACATGACTCGACAGCACAAAATCGATGATTATTTTATACATTGTTTAACATCCATACAATACTTGATATCTCCTTTTTGGTCACTGCCTGTCAGCGATCTCAGTAAAATCTGTCAACGCGATAGGTAGGGAATGCACACAAAACCAAATTTGTGAAAGAAAATGAACCAGGTTGGGAAACAAAAAAAGGGCCCCAGGTCTATTTTTAGATAATCCCCTTAACTGTGTGTTCCATGGACGTTTGTTGAAACACACAGCCTACGTTCTCCCTCTTGAGGGCCCCCTGAGCAAACTAGTGCAGAAATGGCCAGCTTTTGTCGTGTGTAAGGTACAGGGATGACACGCTCCCCTTTCCAAAAACAGACACCAGAGTGAAGAGGAAGAAAAAGGAGAGAGGGAGGAGCATGGTGGTTATGTGATGGAATGGAAGATATGGAAACATGGTATAGTAGTAGGAGGAGGAGAAAGTAGGGAAAGAGGGGTGAGGAGAACAGAGACGGGCCGAGAGGCGACAGAGATGAAACAAAGACCCATAGAGAATAAAAATGCCTTCCCACAGTCTGCTATTTTGTTCGTCTGCATAACCCAGCAGTCTGCCAGCGAGTCCTTTTCTTCTCCTTCCCATAAGAGGGTTGTGACACACTCCAGTGCTCTGCATTCACTTGCCATATAGAGGGGAGATAGATCAGATTTTAATGTGCTCCTGGCTCAGCCCGGGCTGACAGGGGGAACAGAGAGCCACACCGGGGACGTCTGATTACTGTCAGCCTCCATATGTCAGCACATCACTACGCATACAGCGGCAGCAACAGAGGCATGCTGTATATGGCTGTGTTCACGTTAACGCCAAACCCGAGTGTTGAAGCTGAGCTGTCATAAGTGCATGGATACTATTCCCTCCATCATCTGACCTTATTCAGGAAGAACAGGAGCACGGGGGGGGGGGGGGGGGGTGACCGTCTGGGGATAAAAGGAGGTGGAGGGTAGGTTCTTGTAGCCAATTAGGGTTATCAATTAGCGAGATGGGGTATAGTGAGCCTTTTTTTCTCTTTCTTCACAGGCAGACTTATGCACGGACAAGAGGGGGAGAGACAGACAGGAAAAAGAGGGTTGGAAGAAGGAGGAGAAAAGGCGCTGAGAGGGAAGCAGTTGGAAGCAATCCAATACGGGCGAGGGCGACACTTTGACAAGCTGCATGCGTTGCCATGGTTACCGGTCGCCTGTGTGTCATCCCTTTCTTGCATCCCCCGTCAGCCATCCTTTTTCCCCCGCCCCGACATATTGGGCGAAAGAAAAGACACAAAGGGGGGGAAGAGGAAGAGGAAGAGGTGATAATAGGACGGAAAAGGGTTCAGAGAAAAAGGAAAGATAGAATACAAATGGATGGAAAGACAGCAATGACAGAAGAATGAGGCGGTGATTAGACAAAGGCATGGAAAAGGGCAGGGTAAAGGGAAGGCGGGCCATTGAATATGGAAGGTGGAGGTGTTAAGGCAGAGAGAGCAGCCAAACTTGGGTTGGCTGAAGGGCAACTGGGAGGAGATGATAGACGGATAGGACACAGGATGAGAATATATATAGACGGGTTGAAGGAGGAGGAGGATGAGGGCAAAGAGGAGTGCAATGCCATCAGCAGGTGAACCATCTCAGTGTTTAACCCCCGGGGACCTCTATTACCTTCAGCGCAGCAACTGCTACTGACCCCAGCCCACCACCCACTTATCAGCATGTTCCACACAGGCTCAAGATTTAGCCCTCCAGCCATAATATCGGTACAAGCCAGTAGGTGTCTCACCTGAAGAAGACTGACACACGGCCATATGGAATGCATTCACCTTAGTTGTTGCGAAACTTTGACTGATTTATCAGGCTATTCAAGGTTTTGATTTTTTTACAGTTTACAATTGGTCTGCAACAATTTTTTATACTTGATAAATCACTTTGTTAGTCATCTTTCAAAAGCCAATGGCACACAGCCAATACTACAGACTTCTTTGGTCTCTGTGAGCCAGCCTGTCAGGCTTGAACAGAGAAGTGCATGTGTGCAGAGGCATTTACAGGACAGATTCATTTGCATGGCATCAGATTAAAAGAAACCTTTGAATCATATCTGCTGCCCTCAGGACTCGCCAACAACCGGGCCACTGACTCTGTAATTATCACAGTGCACGTTCTGGCCTGCTGTTACAACCATTATCATCATTATTATTATCATTACGCTCACACTTTACCACTGTGGCACTGCTATGGTGAAGGCCATAAGATCCAAGCTGTCCAAACTCCCCTCTCTCTATCTTTAGAGGAGACTACACTAAAGAGAAACACCAAGGGATGTCTTTCCTTGACGCAGACAACCATCAAAATACACTTCCTGGCGTTTAAACACAGAACAGCCAGAGGCATTTTCAAACACAGCTCAATGCAAACTAGTGTGAGAGAATGATGAAATGGGACATCATATAACAGCCTTATTCTCTCCACTTGACATCAATATGTCAGAATAGTAATCACAAACCCAAGTCCTTGTGAGAGAGAGATATAAATAAGCCAGATAAGACCGGAATGACACATGGTGGACATATGACCTGTAGTGTTAGTGGCTGAATGCTGCTGACCGATCCAGTCGCCTTATCAGAGGCACTGGGATAGAAAGATTATCAGGGTGCAAGTCAGGGACTATCAAGTGTGTCTGTGTGTGTGTGTGTGTGTGTGCGTTCTGATCATGAGCATATGTGTGAGCCCGCATAGGCTCGAAATAGCCTGAGCTTAGCATTGCAACCTCCTGCAGACAGACTAATAAACTCACTAATGTTGCCACTGTTGCTTTCTATTTCTCTCCCCCTGCAGCATTTTCATGTGGTCCAGTATGACAGGGCGGCAATAGCCCATTCTTCTTTAGACCTGCAGTGTATGAAGCACCTCAAACTTTTCTTTCTAGCATCAAAGTTGCCAACAATCTAATGTGTTTTTGAAGAAATCCTGGGCCAGTCACACCTTAAATGTACACTCAACAAAAATATAAACGCAACCCTTTTGTTATTGCTCCCATTTTTCATGAGATGGACTTAAAGATCTAAAATTCATTCCAGATACACAATATTACCATTTCTCTCAAACATTTTTCACAAATCTGTCTAAATGTCTGATAGTGAGCACTTCTGCTTTGCTGAGATAATCCATCCCACCTCACAGGTGTGCCACATCAAGATGCTGATCTGACATCATGATTAGTGCACAGGTGTGCCTTAGACTGTCCACAATAAAAGGCCACCCTGAAATGTGCAGTTTTGTCTCACAGCAAAATGCCACAGATGCCACAAGCATTGAG
This sequence comes from Hyperoplus lanceolatus, assembly GCA_026929865.2. Classification (NCBI taxonomy): domain Eukaryota; kingdom Metazoa; phylum Chordata; class Actinopteri; order Uranoscopiformes; family Ammodytidae; genus Hyperoplus; species Hyperoplus lanceolatus. The sequence goes on along the minus strand of CM049411.1, from coordinate 17,051,095 downwards.
GGAGCGTGCAATTGGCATGCTGACAGCAGGAATGTCAACCAGATCTGTTGCTCGTGCATTGAATGTTCATTTCTCCACCATAAGCCGTCTCCAAAGGCGTTTCAGAGAATATGGCAGTACATCCAACCGGCCTCACAACTGCAGACCACGTGTAACCACACCAGCCCAGGACCTCCACATCCAGCAGGTTCACCTCCAAGATCGTCTGAGACCAGCCACTGAGACAACTGCTGAAACGATTGGTTTGCATAACCAAACAATTTCTGCACAAACTGTGTATGGGCAGGCATCTGTTATGGACAAAGAACACAAGTGCATTTTATTGATGGCATTTTGAATGCACAGAGATACCGTGATGAGATCCTGAGGCCCATTGTTGTGCCATACATCCATGAACATCACCTCACGTTTCAGCAAGATAATGCACGGCCCCATGTTGCAAGGATCTGTACACAATTCTTGGAAGCTGAAAATGTCCCAGTTCTTGCATGGCCAGCATACTCACCGGACATGTCACCCATTGAGCATGTTTGGGATGTGCTTGACCGGCGTATACGACAGCGTGCACCACTTCCCACTAATATCCAGCAACTTCGCACAGCCATTGAAGAGGAGTGGACCAACATTCCACAGGCCACAATTGACAATCTGATAAACTCTATGCGAAGAAGATGTGTTGCACTGCATGCGGCAAATGATGGTCACACCAGATATTGACTGGTTCTGAGTCCCTAGACCCCCAATAAAGCAAAAAAATGCACATTTCAGAGTGGCCTTTTATTGTGGACAGTCTAAGGCACACCTGTGCACTAATCATGATGTCAGATCAGCATCTTGATGTGGCACACCTGTGAGGTGGGATGGATTATCTCAGCAAAGCAGAAGTGCTCACTATCAGACATTTAGACAGATTTGTGAAAAATGTTTGAGAGAAATGGTAATATTGTGTATCTGGAATGAATTTTAGATCTTTAAGTCCATCTCATGAAAAATGGGAGCAAAAACAAAAGTGTTGCGATTATATTTTTGTTGAGTGTATATAGTGTATCTATATATATATATTTTCAATATAAAAAAGGTGTAAGTTTGCACCTTTACCCCCTACACTCTGAAAATCTAAGCATTGACAGTGACTGAGTAATCCCTTTCTCTTAACAAAAAGGCCACACTAAGATGCCCTTAAGCAAAGCACTTGACCACCAGGTGTTTTGTGGCTTTGCTTAGTGGCCGCTGGGACACTCTGGTTGTTGTGGGAAGCCTTCAGTGAATGTGACAGTTTCAACCTGGAGGGCAGAGCTCCAAAAAAAAAAAAAAAAAATCCTGGATAAGGAAGAGAATAAATGTGCCCAATGTATAGGCGGGCAGAAGGTTTTGTTAAAAAAACAGCCTTTCTTGTTCACAGTCCAAAATCTTTTGGCAGGTTTGACTTCATTCTAGTTTAATTAGAGAGCCCTTTTCTAAATCAAAGGCCGCCGTATGGAGTCCCAGAGGTAGAAAAAAAAGCCTGTTATCAGCCAGTGTGAGTGATTTGGTCTAGACCTCAGCTTAATAGGACCGCATTCTGCTCGACTGTAGCCTTGCAAACTGTCTATATGAACATACAGGCATGAGCAGGGTAAGCCCTACAATCAATAAAGCAGGCAAGCATTTAAAGTGTGGAAATATTGGCTTCATCTCCAGCCCGAGGACTTGCTACAAATCGAAAAATTATATTGACACAGTTGCGTCAGCCTCTTCGAGACCGCATTAAAAATGTGTCTGTGAAGGAATATGTGTTGGTGAAGTATCAGTAAATGGCTGTTATCACTTACGTGTTTGTACAGTAAGTGACTCACCAGTGTGACCACAGAGTATCTTCTCACTCCACCCACAAGGGATTCCTCTACTTGCTATAAAAAATACACACACACACATTCATAAAAATGCAACTGTGTGGACATGATCGCACACACACACACCTGCCTAAGGCTCTCAGGTCTGTTGATCAATGTGTTGCAGGTGGGCCACTCGCGACCCCTTAACCCTATAGCATTTAATCAATTGCTGACCCTCGCCTGAATGATTGGCCAATCTATCTGTCAGTCAGCTCAAACACCCAATTGGGCGGTTAATCATCGAAAACACATGACACATTAAAACCTGGAGTTAAAGACAAGACAAGAAGACATAGAGCTGGAAATGTATACTCCAAACACACACACCCTCGACACAATTCTCCAGGGAGCACAGGCCAAATATACTCGTGCTTACTTGGGCAGAATCTGCCTTCAAGTCTGTTTTTTTGCCCTAACCCTTGTTAATTTTGGAGATGGTAGACCAAGCTCAATGCAAACACACATCTGATTGGACAGTGAAAGAGTTGGTTTGGGTAGAGGACTCTTAAGAAACCAGATGTCAGGAGAAACATTTGTCACAACCCTAAATATGGCCACTGACGCTGTGCTTTTCACAGCAGTGCTGGGAAAAAAAAGACACAAGTTTAAAGACAAAATAATAGCCATTATTTTAGAGGAAAAAGATATTTCACGGACGTGAAAGAGCTGAATCATTTTGCAAATTCTTTGTTTGCGTGACCCTGAGATGATATGATGTGGGGCATGTGGTAAAGAGGAAAAAACAAGGAGAATCGCAAGGAAAAAAATTCACAGGTGCAGCAGACACACAAATCCATGTGCATACAGCGTGATTGCTGCAAAATGCTGCTAATGCAGCAGTTACAATTAACCGGGATTTTTGCTTCATTTGAAGGATGAAGAAAAATAGATAATGCACCAAACAATCCATCTATACATCCATTCATCTTATAAATCCATCCATCTAGTTGCACACACGCCCCCCCCCCCCTTCCAATAACCATGACATGATGGCCCCCCTCAGTGGCTGTGGCTCATGATCTGACCTCACATTCTCGGGGCACACGCGGCTCCATGATGCTTGCATCCGTCTCGTCGCCTCACGCTCTCATTCCCCCACCGCGCAAACAGCCCCTTGCTATCAATCCTGACATCAGCCTCTCAACCCCAGCCTCCGCGACTCAATCCCTGGATAGACAGTAGAGGTGGCCGGGAGCCCGTAACCATAGAAACCTCTGCCGCTGCCTGCTTGCTCGCTTACCTGCTCTTGTATGAGCTGAAACAGGGAGCTTCTATCCATATACTGGCCAGGGAGGTGAGGGGAGCCGCCGAGGACAAGGGCATACGGAGGAGCGAGAGAGGAGTGGTGGCGGTGGTGAGGATGGGATAAGGTTGAAGGGGATTTGGTTTGAGGTAGCAGCTGGTGCCTAAAATTGTAGCATCAGGGCCCTTCGTAGCTACTGCTTCCCCCCCACTCCCTTGGTGATAGAGAAAGCCTGGTGAGCTCGGCGCCTGGTTTTCCTTGCCGGTGGTGTTGCTGGAGTAAGGTACAGGTGCTGTGTGGCTCCGAGTCGTGGGGCTGAGAGTGTGGAAAGGTGCTGGTGCAAATGAGGCCGTGACTCTGCTGTGTGCCAGTGCAGCGTGGCGCGGCAGTGAACCCACAGCTTCGGCAGACGACGGGCAGGAGGCACACAGACAGGCAAAGGCAAATCCAGAAGCAGCTCTCATTCACTCTCCTCCTCGCTCTCCTCTATCCCATTGTACTGACTGCTACCTCTCTCTCTCTTCCCTCTCCTAATACACACACTGCGCCGCCTGCATACCAATGAGGCAGGGGAGGGAGGCAGCCTCTCTCTTCCAATTGAAGAAGGGGAAGGAGTGGCGGTGGGCTGCGGCTCCTCTCCTCACTACAAGTAAGGCGTCTCGGGGTGGGGAGCGGGAGATGGGGCTCCACTGCGGCTTTGCGCTTACTACTGGCACAGACACAGACACACAAACCCACACACAGACACACACACGTCTGCTGTTAGGCTGTTACTGACAGACAGATACACACACAATCCCACACGTTGTAAACAAGACAAAAAGCTACAAATATACAAGCATGTGGGGACTCGTAAAATGAACACAAAGGAGATGAATGGCATGGAAGACAATACAAAACCACTTATTATACCAACAGCAAATAGTCGGCTCTGTACATGTCTGAGCTAATTAAAAGCGCTCTCACATAAGCACATTGTGTGCACTGCTGCACAATCAAGCAAACGCCCACCATGAACACCCATGCACAAACATAACATTTAATGAAACTGTTTTAGATTGTTGATGAGCTCAAATGAACACTGCTGCAACAATCATGCAAGACCAGAATCCTCTGCACTCTATACAATAGTTGATTACGAGTAATGCCAGAACAATGGCTCTTTTTTATGTTAATCTGATGCATAATACAGAGAGTGGCGTGCAGGGAGCAGTGCAAGAGGGTCACAACATACAGACGATGAAAAGGAACTTGTTAGTGCCTTGAGTGGGCAGCAGGCAGCGGCTGAACTCCAGTCTATCCAAAACCTCTTCAAGAGGTGTTTTCTTTTCCGCACAAATCCGCAGTGACCCCTCCTCCTCAGGACTATACATGTGAAGGGGAGGAAGCAGTGAGGGGACGTAAATAACTTAACTATTGAAATAAAAGAAGAAGCCTTAAACACCCCAGAGCTGATTGTAGTTGAAGCCGTCATCGGGCTTGTGACCTGGTGAGGACTTCAGTTTACTCGTGTGGCGGACACAGGTTGTGCTTCTTGTCCTCTGCTTGGAGATTTACCACCAGCAGTGTAACTCAGCCTCTGCGCGGTGATAAACAGTGCCTCTGCCTGTTTAAGTGCCATAATTGCACCAGATGTTTAGACTCTCATTTTTCTTACAGGCGGGGAAGGCTTATACATTTTCTAAAATATCTGGACCTAACTCATCACGGTAATGTATCTTGTGCTTCACTGGCTCAAACTGGGGCCGTCGACTATATGAAGCGACGGGTAACGGCTGTCATTGTCTTGATGGATTCGGGCCAAGGCCACTTTGAGCATGGCACAGCTCCCAGACGTTCCCTTTTGTCACCTTTCACTGTGCGCATCTGACACACTCTTGTTTATTTCAAACCTTAACAATAGCCGTCCAAGTCTACAGCGACCGCAGGATTCCCCTTCCCTGTGAGGGAGGACTGAAGTCGCTCCATTGGGGGTGTTCTTCCATTACTAATCTATTTTCAGAATTCATTTGTCTCCAAAGCTCTGTAGTTGTGAGCATGGATAAGACAAATGTAATTATGAGGTCACTGCTGAAGGATTTGCAATCTGCAATAAGGGAGACAGGGAGATTGAAACTGGATGTAACTGTTGCCTTGGTAACCTCAAAGGACTCCCAATATCAAACAATGATCGACAAGTACCCTGAACAAAAAGAAAAAATCTAGAGCAGTAAGAAAATAAAGCAGCAAACCCACTGAAGAGAAAACACCCAAGCTTTGCCAGTTATTGTAACAGTGCATGCACAAAATCAGCACAGCACATTCTTGGCTTCATTACAGAGAAATATAAATATACACGCAGCACTATTCCGTCATGCAGCATCACATAAAAATGCAAACATTGCTTGGATGGAGCAAACATGGCACTGGAAGCAGGTAAACAGTGTCCCAGAATATATGAAAGAGATGCCAACTAGGCTCACAGCCCCACCGACGGCCATTGCCAGCATCATTGTTTCCAATGCACTACCACCAAGTGACATCATCCAGATGAGTGACAGTGCAAGATAAGCCTCCAGTAAAATACACTAACAACTGAACGGATTCTCCTGAGCCTGACTAAACCACTTCATGTTGCAGACGGTAGGGCGAACGCATGCAACCTGCTCCTCTTTAACAAGGCCTGAGAGCAGCAGACAAAATGTTTGACTGGCCTCTGCGTGAGTGCGGCGGGAGAATAACAAGGCCTTTCAGGGAGCCAGAGAGGCACATTAATTAGAACACTTCCTTGTAGGCTTAATGACCTCCAGGTCCACAAGGCAGGTGTTTATTTATCGGCGCCTGGGTTTGGCTGGCTGAATGTTTCTGTCAGGGGAGTGGGTGAGAAGAAGGAGTTATAAATGCATGCCCTTACAGGTCTCAAATCAGTTTGTCTCAAGTATACACAGGCTATGCCAGGTTCTCAGCATGATTAGGGGAATGGTCTTAGTTTTAGGATTGACTTTACAGCAGGATTCGTTCCCTGTTAGCATAAATTGCTGTTGCACCAAAATGTATTTAAATATTGGTTTAGTCCACAAGAGCAGAGGAAGGCAGGCATAAAGACAATCCTGTAAAACAGAATGTAGGTGTTTTGTACAACCTCTGTAATATGCAGAGGTTTCTTCTTGAATAATTTGAGCTGTATGGTATGACATGTGATCATCTTGGTTGTTTTGCTGTTGTATGGGCTGGGCACCATTTCGTTCAAGACACCTCAATAAAACAAACAAAGGGGGCGCCCTTAGCTCAGTTGGTAGGGCGTCCTCCCCCCCCCCCCCCGGGCCGGGCCCAGCAGCAGACCCGGGTTCGATTCCCGCCCGCGGTCGTTCTCTGCATATCACTCCCCTCTCTGCCCCATTTCACCTCTGTCTCTCTGCACTATCAATAAAGCATAAAAATGCCCAAAAAATATCTTAAAAAATACAAAAAAAACAAACAAGATCCTACACATTAAGATGCAATAGACCGGCACACTACTACTAGAAAAACATATTGTACTTGTTAAGCTTATGTGTAACTTGCTGAAGCTAATATTCCGTGAACAAATCGCTAGCCGGACGAAAAAGATGAGTTACAGAAAGCGATGACCAGAATTTACCTCTTCAGATTCAGATTCAGATTCAGAAAACTTTATTGTCTGTCGTAACAGAAAATCGTCTATGACGTGGCTCGACATACAAACACGATGATGTAATGATAGGCATTCATACAACAACATTGATTTCTGAGAGTACACACAGTGTGTATAGATCTTAAAACAAGTATAAATATTAAAAACTGTAAAAATAACAAGACAAAAGCTGTGGATATGTGCAAAGTGTAAAGTGACAGTGTGTCAGGGTTCATTTGTCCATTGTTCATTGTTTGTTTTTGCTGTTTATGGCAATGGGTATGATTGAGTTTTTGTATATGTTTTTCCTTGATAGGGGTACTCTATACCGGCGGCCTGATGGCAGAAGTTGGAAGGACTTATGCAGGGGGTGGGTGGGATCCTGTGTAATGAGGTTGGCTTTCCTTTTAACTGCCTGGCTGTGGAGTACTGATAATTGAATTTGAGTTTTGCCTGTTATTTTGCTTCCTTGATTGATGATCCGAGAAAGCTTTGATTTGTTTTTGACAGAGGTGAGGGTGAACCAGGATGTGATGTTGAACGTGAGTACAGATTCTATGAGTGATTTATAGACAGCTGTTAAAATGTCCTGTCTGACATCAAAGCTCCTGAGTTTCCTCAGCAGGAACAGGCGTTGCTGTGCCTTCTTGTACACAGAGTCTGTGTGCTGGGGGAAGGACAGGTGGGTGTCGATCTCTGTGCCCAGGTATCTGAAGGCCTCTACCTGCTCAACTGTCTGCCCATTCAGCCGCAGAGGTTCAAAGAGAGGTTGGGGGGAAGATGTTTGCCTCCCCCCACAACACAGCTCCTTGGTCTTGGAGATGTTGAGCTCCAAAGAGCTCTCTTTGATCCACAGCATCAGGGTGTTGACCTGTTGATAGTAGGCAGCCAGAGAGGAGAGATCCTTGATGTCGGCCACCAGGGCCATGTCATCTGCGTACTTAAAAAGAGAAATGTCACTGTTGTTGTTTCTTATGTTGTTTGTGTAGATGGAGAATAAAATCGGTGATAAAACACAACCCTGGGGGACACCGGTGTTTAAAATCATGTTCTTGGATTTAAAGCCATTTACCACCACGTGCTGGGACCGGTCCTGCAGGAAGTCTTTTATCCACAGGATGAGTGATGGGTTGACTTGTAGATCCAGAAGGCGGTTGCAGAGGGTGGCCGGGTTGACTGTGTTAAAAGCAGAGGAAAAGTCCATGAATAAAATCCGTGTGTGGGAGTGTGGGGAGTCCAGCTGTCTGCAAATGGTGTCCAGGAGAGTCAAACAGGCATTCTCCACCCCACGTTTTGCCTTATAGGCAAACTGAAGTGGGTCAAGCTTGTCCACCACCATAGAAGTGAGGTGATCACACACCACCCTCTCCATACACTTAGAGAGAATAGATGTGAGGGCCACCGGTCTGAAGTCCTTCATCTCCCTGGCGTTGGCTCTCTTTGGCACCGGTATAAGCGTGGACTCCTTCCACATCCGTGGGACACAGCTGGAGTCCAGGAGATGCTGGAATAGCTGAGTGATAACATCACCCAGCTGGGCTGAGCATTCCCTCAGCACCTTGCCCCTGAGCCTGTCTGGGCCAGAGGCTTTGTGAGGGTTGATGCGGCCTAGCATGGATGTGACCTTCCCTTTATCCACTGTGAGTGATGAATCGCTGGTGAGGGTCCAGTCATTCTGGGGGTGTGGCATGTTGAACCTGCTGTAGTATGTGTTGAGCTGCTCTGCAAAGGTGGCGGGGTCAGAGCATTGGATGAGGGCCGGTATCTGGGCTCTGCCCATCATGCCCTGCGTTCCATTAGTAGTTGCACTTCCCCTCGTTCATTTACCCTCAGCCCTTGGTATGACGTAACAGCATACGTTGCACGGAGGGAACTTGGAGTGCGGAGGGAGACTGGGCGGGGGAGGAGCGGGGGATTTAAATGGAACCCACTTGCTCACTTGCCCTTGTAGTCGCAATGGACCGTCAGTTACATAGGTAGTTGTAGTTCTGAATGCAAATAATACAGAATTATAACAAAGGTAGTCTATATTGCAGAAAGCCATTTCCATAGCATAACAAACATTGAATTTCGACACGGTAACTCAGATTATCAAGATAATGTTACTTACACATGTAAATTGTTTGCTCCAACATATTTTCTTATTTAGCCTATGTTAGTTTCAACCAAAAACATTTGTTTTAAATAGTCCTATAATTGGCAGCCATCGGTGTTATAGCAGCAATGTGTAAACTGCAATACATTCACTGGATTGTTCCTATGGAAACAGGATAGCCTAATTGAGGCGTTTTGGAATATTTATATATACAGTATCTCACAAAAGTGAGTACACCCCTCACATTTCTTCACATTTTTCTTTATATCTTTCCATGGGACAACACTGAAGAAATGACACTTTGATACAATGTAAAGTAGTCAGTGTACAGCTTGTATAACAGTGTAAATTTACTGTCCCCTCAAAATAACTCGACACACAGCCATTAATGTCTAAACTGCTGGCAACAAAAGTGAGTACACCCCTTAGAAAAGATGTCCAAATTGGGCCCAAAGTGTCAATATTTTGTTTTGCCATCATTATTTTCTAGCACTGCCTTAACCCTCTTGGGCATGTAGTTCACTAGAGCTTCACAGGTTGCAACTGGAACCCTCTTCCACCCATTTATGACAGCATCACAGAGCTGGTGGATATTAAAGACCTTGCGCTCCTCCACCTTCTGTTTGAGGATGCCCCAAAGATGCTCAATAGGGTTTAGGTCTGGAGACATGCTTGGCCAGGCATAACCTTTACCCTCAGCTTTTTAGCAAGCCACTGGTCGTCTTGGAGGTGTGTTTGGGGTCGTTATCATGTTGCAATACCACCCTGCGGCCCAGTTTACGAAGGTTGAGTGCACGTGGTCAGCGTCGTACACAGAGGTTGGCTTTGGAAAATAGACGTATGAGTGCTGCCAGCATTGCTGAAGGGCTTGAAGGGGTGGGGGTCAACCTGTCAGTGCTCAGACCATACGCCGCACTCTGCATCATACTGGTCTACATGGCTGTCATCCCAGAAGGAAGCCTATTCTAAAGATGATGCACAAGAAACCCCACAAAAAGTTTGCTGAAGACAAACAGACTACGGACATGGATTACTGCAACCATGTCCTGTGGTCTGATGAGACCAAGATACATTTATTTGGTTCAGATGGTGTTAAGAGTGTGGAGCGGCAACCAGGTGAGGAGTACAAAGACAAGTGTGTCTTGCCTATAGTCAACATGGTGGTTGGAGTGTCATGGTCTGGGGCTGCATGAGTGCTGCCAGCACTGGGGATCTACAGTTCATTGAATTCTAACATGTACTGTGACATACTGAAGCAGAGCATGATCCCCTCCCTTCATAAACTGGCCGCAGGGCAGTACTGCAACATGATAACGACCCCAAACACACCTCCGAACGACCACTGGCTTGCTAAAGAAGCTGAGGGTAAAGGTTATGGACTGCCAAGCATGTCTCCAGTCTTAAACCCTATTGAGCATCTTTGGGGCATCCTCAAACGGGAGATGGAGGAGCGCAAGGACTCTAATATCCACCAGCTCCTTGATGTCGTCATGAATGGGTGGAAGAGGGTTCCAGTGGCAACCTGTGAAGCTCTAGTGAACTACATGCCCAAGAGGGTTAAGGCAGTGCTAGAAAATAATGATGGCAAAACAAAATATTGACACTTTGGGCCCAATTTGGACATCTTTTCTAAGGGGTGTACTCACTTTTGTTGCCAGCAGTTTAGACATTAATGGCTGTGTGTCGAGTTATTTTGAGGGGACAGTAAATTTACACTGTTATACAAGCTGTACACTGACTACTTTACATTGTATCAAAGTGTCATTTATTCAGTGTTGTCGCATGGAAAGATATAAAGAAAAATGTGAAGAAATGTGAGGGGTGTACTCACTTTTGTGAGATACTGTATATATTTGTCCTGCGGGTGGCCGCGATGTCCCTAAAAGCATACAGTCTACCGGAAAATAAAAGGAGAAGAAGAAGAAGACAAACTGCAATGCACTGTGGGTGATATCCACCTCGAAGTGACCATGGATGTTCACTTGATCACTCAGCCCTCCGAGGGTCTATCTCACGAAGTTCACTTCAGTTTCCAGACAATAGGGCCCAATCCCAAATGACTCCCTAGGCACTCCCACTCCGTGAGCGAGTGTGACTCGCTGTGGAGTCACCCTCGCGGCTGTGAAGTGCCACTCGATCATTAAGGGCGAGGGTATAACAACGGTGCGGCTTTGGCAAGCCCTCGCCTCTGTCAGACGGAAACAGGAAGAAGACACTAGTTTGTCTTTATTTCTAACCCTAAAATAGAATTCCACCACATTTATATTTGACCTGAAACACTCTTTACATTCATATTCAGCTACGCATGTGCGAGTAAAATGTAGTATTGAATAAAAACAAACTCACTCCCATGCTTCTTTGGCTGCATAATTAATTTTTTGTTAAACATTTTGTAACTGCATATTCTTAATTTTACCAGCTCAGTCTGTAGTGGAGAAAACGGGTGGGTGTTTGATCCGATGTTTAATTATCCTTTTAGTTTACATGCACAGCAGCATACACAACCAGGGAAAAGAACAATAGTCTGCTAAAGCATGTATTCCACTTGTCATGATCTGCCATTACGACCGGCGAATCTTGGCAGTTAATTAGCGTGCATAAATTATAATGCACTGCAAGGGTGGTCATAAATAAGAAAAGTCATGCGCTCCAGCTGACTGACGTCACCGCCTCTATTACTACCCCTCATCGGCTGTAACAGAAACACAAATCTTACTAACAATATAAGGAAATAATAATCACTGTCCCTTATTAACTTGTGGGCATTTTCTTCATCTGCTTCGTTTTATCTTTTTCCACGCCTTGAAAATACACTAACGGTAGACAAGTGGCATAATCAAATCAACAAGTGTAAAACAACATGTTCGTTGAGATATTGTAGGCTACCCTCCGGTTCCGTCATTTAGGGCTATGCATAAAAATAATCAATCAAATGTCTGTTTGAGGTAAGAGTAGCTACGTTTAATTTATAATTCGGGAAACAAACTCCCTGGAACTCTCATTTGTAAGTTAGCTCCTCCATTCCGGACATAATTGATTGGCGGACACCTGTGTCAAACGTAGGGCTGAGCCAACGTCGATGCAGACTCGATGATCGAGGGCTTTATCACCCACTCACACTCGAGGCTCTGTGGTTTGGGACGACACTCAATATGGCGGGCCCTCCCCGCGAACGCGCAAACGGAGGGATAGTGGATAGGGATAGGGTGTAGGGGGTGGATCTAGATTGGGCCTACGTTGTTTTCAGATACGTCATAATGATGACGCAGAATGACGCGCGAATTTCAAGTGGAGGGCAGGAAGTAAAAATTCTACGGTCATAACAATTGGAGATGGAGGACACGGAGTATGTTAAACACTTTGACAAACCTTTCCGCAGCAAGTATCGTGACAAAACCGCAGTACATATTGGTTATGATCCATATCAATTGAAAATGGGGAATTTTTCTCCTGATTTATCTTATTTGTCCGCCGTTGAGCCGATGGACCTCACAAACTGCCTCGTCCTTCAGCCGTCCTACTACACGGCAAATGAAAGCATTCAAAATTTCTGGAGGCTTTCAACTACTTCGTATGTGGATGGGCCCATGACCTCGGCACCAAAGAGGCATTAAATAAATGTCGACTTCTGTCTATCCGGGTGAGTAAATGTGGTTTCTTTATTTTGTTTTTTTAAATAACATTATGCCACTGTTATTCCGAGTCCAACGTTTAGCTAGCTAGCAACATGGACTCACGTCAGTAGCTACTACTAGGCTTGCTAGCATTACCATTCATGCCCTGACCAGAGACAGAGGTCCGGAGAAACACCATTGAAAACTTGGGTTGTAGCTAGAGCAGATGGAGAGGTTGTTACAGCACACTGTAACTGTATGGCTGGGTAAGTAATAACATGCATATCACAACCCAAGGCATGTTTAACACAACGCTTTAGCTCAAACTAAATAATAATTGGTATAATTTTCATTTTATATCAATTACTAGCTAATCCAATCAACGTTTATGGCTCTGTCAGGGTATTTATTAGGCAAATATAAGGTTTAGGTAAGGACAACACAGGTGTGAAAATCTACAATTTGCGCATTATGCCACACACTGGATAAGGCTGGCTTTGAGGTATATTTAAGATTGCCATTTTCTATATCAGTTACTAATTATTATTGTACATTTTTCTTTTTCTATTCCTATTTTTATTCATTACAGGTATGGATGCAAATATGAGGCAACTGCCAGAAAGCCGTATGGACTGCAAAGTCTGCACCACCAGAGCTTCTCCTGTAACCCTAACCCTGAGTCCTAAAAGGCCATACTGAGTGTCACGATGTGTCACATGCACCTGTCATGGAACTGAGATCTGTGAGATAAAGGTAAGTTCTTTGTTGTGGTTTTATATTATGTCTACAAATATCATCCTCACAATAATATTTTATATTATTACTTTGTAATTTCTTCTCTGCACGTGTACTTAATTATACAGTCAGTTTTGTGTATTGTATTGAAAATCTTTTAGATAAATCATAAATAGAGAAAAGGTTAGTTATTTGTTCAGTATTGTGCTACAGTAGAGTAGTTACCTGAAGGTATAGGGATTTTGACATCTGATCCTGGGGATCCTCCCCTCAGAAATGTTGAACTGCAAAAACTTATTTACACTAGAATGTGACTTTTTTCATTGTGAACTTTTAGGGCCCAAACGGCAAAGAAGAGGAGGCCAATCTACGCCTGTGTGCTGGGAACCAGGGCTTCTGTCTCGTCAACGATGGGGGAACTGTGACGCTGGACAGGAGCCATGCCTACTTCTATCAAGTACAGGCTCAGCTCCACATCGTCGACGTTGACTACTGCGACCTCTTTGTAGAGAGAATTGTGCGTGAGCAGAGTACACCTGTGGTCTGTCCTGCATTACAGCACCTTCATAGTCACTGACCACATTTTTCCCTCCTGTGCATCGTTTACTGGGAGTTTATTTAAAATTAAATCATGCATTTCCTTATACTCATGGCTTGTTTCCCTATGTCACTTCCACAAACACACACCATTACTGTATCTATGGGGGGGAAAGTTTATATGCAAAGGTATTACATCAGAGATATGTATGGCTTCTTTGAACAGATGAATGGACAAGTATATATAAAAAGGTTTATTACATTAGATATTTATGGCTGTTATACACTTAAGAATACAATAGAAAAACAGACGAGCAAGTGTGTGGCTGGCTGACAGGATTTACTAGATATGGTTCAGTGGTTGTCAACTGGTTGTCCCTTTTGAGGGATGAGGGGGAAGACAGCCCTAGGAGATATTTACTCCAGTGGGACAACAGTCATAAAGATTTGATAATGCACAGCAAATTACACCAATCTTATCAATCAACTTTAGCATGTTTGCAATGGGCATTGCCCTGCTCTGCAGAATTTGATATTTTCTTTACACTTATCCTATCCTATGACCCTTTCTACATGAATACGCACATTAGCAAATGTTCTTAGGGCTACAGGTGATGTATGGCTCACATAGTTGAAACACTTGCATCAAAACTAAGAAATGTGGCAGTCCTTTGTCTTGGTTGTTCTGAAAAGCCTCTTGGGTAAACTGTGTCCAGTGCTGTAATTCTGAGGTCGCTCAGCTCCGCTGATGCTTGGTTCATAGCATCTTCCATCTTGTCAAGATCGTCCATGCTCAGGTCTGTCTGCATTCTTCATCTACATAGAATATTTGGCAAAGGGGATAAGGTTAAGAGAGATAGTTTACTTTACTTCGGTCAGTTTAACATTTACATTTCATATTTATATGATGTAAGAATGCAATGTAAAAAAAAATAGATAGTATGTATATATATATATAGTTTTAGAGTTTGCAGTTCTACTTCCACTGTATCCAGAAGTTGGTCAAAATCATGTCTGAACAAAACACATTTGTTTCATCTATAAACAGCACATCATTTAGTACCTTGGAGATAATTTAGAACACCAAATAGAATAAATAACAGGTTAGTTCTAAACAAAATAAGTACCACTGAAGTAAAATCTAGAATTGCCAACATCGGCATTTACATTTAATTTACCTTTTGAAGTGTTCAGGTTCTGGGTTCCCTGTCACACCAAGGTCCAGCAATGCAGCTGTGTTGGTGCAGGCAGCTGCATCTACATAGTATATTTGGCAAAGGGGATAAGGTTGAGAGAAATAATGTAATACCACTAATGAAGTCAAAACTTAAAAGTGTCAAAATAATTACTGTAGCAATATCAACATAGGCATTAAAAATGTATTTACCTTTCAAGCGCTCTGGTTCTGGTAGCTCATCTATGTTGGTGCAGGTAGCTTCAACTTCACTGGACTGCCTTCTTTCCTCTCGGTTATGAGGAGCCTCAGTCACTTATTTACCTTTGTCATAGCCAAGACTGTAGGACTCTACATCATTTACAGCACTCGGGCAGCCTGAATGAAACACATATCAAAATAGTAGCTTGTACATCCATACTGTGAGACTTACAGATAAAACAACCAAATAAATCGCAGAGGGTTAGCTGACCAGCAACATTAGCCTAGCGTGCTAACGGTATTGTATTATGTGTAAATCGATACTTTACAAACAACTCCTGTAGCTATCTCCGGCATAAAAAGAAGACAAACATACAGAACAGGGCGGGTGATGATAACACATGAAGCTTCAAGCTAACGTTAGCTAGCTTATGGTAAATCGAGGACATTATCTGCTGCAGCTACTCTGTAGCATGTAGCTATTAACTAACATCTTAACATTATATCACAGATCTAGCTAGATGGCTTTATTCCCTGTGATTTCCATATGGTGATTTAACCCCGATGTTCTGTCTATTTGACGGTTAAAGCTAAGGTTTGCAAGCTATGTAACTTACCTTTCACAAAGCGATCACTGCAAAGTTTACACAAACACGAGCATTGACAGACTCCTCTTCACGGGACTTCAGGTGAAAGTTTTTAATCCATGCATGGCAGCGCTTCTTCGTTAGATGTCTTGTATTACCCCCTTTATGATTCATAACTTTGGTTTTCTCTCTGTTTGAACGGTTTGAACAACTGTACACCGAGCAAAACAAACGCATTGTCGTCATCTGAAAACAACCTTGTAAGAACGACACTTAAGATGGCGGCGGGGATTCCCCCGAGGGCAAGTGCCTAGGGCAAGTGAACGAGGGCCTGTTGAACGGGTATTGGAACGCAGGGTCGGTGTTGAGTCCCTGCCATGCCTCCCTTGCATTGCCAGTGGTCTTAATTAAAAACTTTATTAAGCTGGCTGTGGAGGTGGACCAATGGGAAACAGACACACAGGTTTCTCTCAATGTTTTGGTGTGGACATACAAGTGAAGCCAATTAATGGTCCAGTGTATAATGGGAAATCTTCCTGCCAACAACTATCCTGAAAAACATTACGCGAGAGGAGAAAATGTGCAAAATAGAGTCCGAAAAGCACAACAGAAAGCCCAGTGCTAGTCTGTAAAACACCATTACTACTCAGCATGTCATCATTGCTGAGTAGCACTGTTACAGTATAAATAGTATTAGTAGTACAGTATTACTATTTTCTTCTCTGAGTTGACCTAATCCTATATAATTCAAGACTAAAGCAAGTTGTTCTGAGGGACTTCTGGAACCCGTCAGCCTCAACCAATCCCGTGATTTTAAAAAGATGTCGCTTCACACCTGGGCTGCTGACTGTCAAGCAGTAGTGATTGCGCAATAGAGGGAATCACCCGCATGATGAAAAAACTTCAGAAAAATGAATCAGGTCACTGAGTAACACAGTTTAGTCCAAACTGCTCCACTTAGAATATCTCTTGGGGACAAAAACAAAAATGGAAGAAAGAGAAGAGGTTTAGAGTAAGGAGGTAGATGGAGAATTAAGAGGAGGAGGGAAAAGTGAAGGGGGAAGTGAGAATAATGAGGGGTGTACTCAAAGGACAGCCCCATCTCTGCAATAGTCAAACGCTCATACAGAGACAGGGCTGCGGCCCAAAAACATAAAAGTCTCTATATGAGAAGCTTCTTGTGATTGATTATGGGAGTCACTGCAGTGAGGTTTAAGTGTGCAGAGACCTCTGGTGTCGAAACCTACAGTTGCACCCATAAGCGAGGGGCAGCCCAGATGGCTGACATCCACAAAGACAAACCACAAAGTATTCAAGGACTGCCACCTATGATATCCCGCTTGAGTTTAAACTATCATCACTCCTATACTTTCATGAGGACCATGTTTAGGATACAGCATATATCAACAGCATATCTTACTACTGCCGACAAGTATTGTATTGTTCCCACTTTGATTACTATCTAAAATGGTGGAAACATAACTATACAATTATATATCCTTGTTTTGTGTGGGCTGATCTAAATATATCTAAACCAATTCTAAGATTATATAGATTAGAAATAAAACAATGACTCACTTGTGTTTAAGCTACTACTGCCCTCTGTTGGTAAAAGGAGCTCTGGTTAGAAGTCACTAGCAGACACTATAGCTGTATCCCATTCCAGAGGCCGCATCCTTCTAAGGACGCGGTCTACGTCATAGACATTATAAAGGATAGACGCCGCGTTGGCCGCTACTGCCTATTGGCGCTGACGAGAAATGCGGCCTCCATCTTGAACCGCTCACACGTTCCACTCAGTGTAGTCTGTTTGGCAGGTGGAATGAACTGTCAGCGCATGTAATTAATCATATCCCATTAAATACCAAACTGATTTTCACGAGGTTTTCTTTGCTGCAAAGATCATACATGTAGCTAAGATACAGGGCACAAGTTTCGACGTGTTTTAATATTCATAGTGGGCTTAACAGTCATAGAATATTCTGATATGATATAAGTAACCAGACGTCCGAGATCAAAACGAGGAACATCCCCCGAAAAGGGAAGCAGAAACAGATAGGGACAGTAAAGTCAGCTATTTTAATAAGTTAACAATATATGATTAGGCTATATATAAATATATTTATTCATTTACAGTGACGAGCATACACAATAAAGACAATCACAGGGATAACATAAACAGAGAACAGAAATAAAATAGGATAAAATATATTAATTTAAATAAAGTAGGCCTATACAAAATACAAAATAAGAGCAAAAATAAAATACTAAATGAACAATGAATTCAGCTAAAACAGTTACAGTCAGATGTGTAAAATTCAGAAATCATAGATTCAAATAAACCAAGAGTAGGAAGAGCAGTCATTTTTAAATTGCTCTGCAGAGCGTTCCATGAATTAGGGGCACTACATGAAAAGGCAGTTATTCCTAAACTGGAGTTAGCTCTGGGCAATTCAGGAGGAGTAGTCGAGCATGGTACATATGAAGGGTGGGTGTTTCCCATGAAGGCATTAAATAGCCTATAAATAAAAACCAGTGTATATAATATCTCATTAAAAGAGAAGGACAACATGAGTGTTCATGTAAAAATATGTTTTATTTCTCTAATTTAAAACACAAGCTTGTTAGGCAATTGCCTCTTAAAAGAGGACGGGATTTTTTAAAAGCAAAGTCTTCTTGGTTGTCCAATGTTCTATACTAGGGGGGGAATACCAAGTTCAGTCTAGTCTCGAGTTGGTTCCTCAGACACAGACAGGAAATCAATGCGTGCCTTGCAGCGCGGTACATTTAAAAACACATTCAATACAAAACCACAGCAATCAAAAGTATTAAATTAAGGGACAATCAAACAACAACAGCAAACAATAATACTCAAATGCATAAAATAAAGTTAACCATCCTTACAATCGCAGTTTACTCCGAAGAGAAATTCAAGCGAGGCGAGTTTGGCAATGTGGTGCAGCCTTAATTTGTGAAAGACAGACACAACCAATGACAACAAGTCGGAATGGTGGTTGTCGATGCCAAACTGTGTCTCCTCAATATGTTCCCCAAGCAGAAACACATCCTCCGTTTCAATCTCCTCCCGGACGAAGTGTGTGACTCGGACGTCTGGTTATTATATCATATCAGAATCTTCTATGACTGTTAAGCCCACTATGAATATTAAAACACGTCGAAACTTGTGCCCTGTATCTTAGCTACATGTATGATCTTTGCAGCAAAGAAAATCGCGTGAAAATCAGTTTGGTATTTAATGAGATATGATTAATTACATGCGCTGACAGTTCATTCCACCTGCCAAACAGACTACACTGAGTGGAACGTGTGACCGGTCCAAGATGGTGCCCGCATTTCTCGCGCTCAACGCCCAATGCGGCGTCTATCCTTTATAATGTCTATGGTCTACGTGGTCTGTGAAGGCCGATTCGAAGGCCGAACGAGCGTTGTTAATTGGGCAGGTCTCGGTTTACGAGCATTTCCGGTTTGCGTAACAAGCCGTTACCTTGCGTGACAACTCGCCGCTCCTGTGCTGCCAAGCAACCCTGATTGCTGCCAACGGAAACAGCCTTGTCAACGGAGGAAAAAAGAAAAAGAAGTTGCCTACCAGACGAAAAGAAAAAAAATACAAGAAAAAAAGAAAGGAAGCTAAAAGTTAAGAAGATGGAGCAACACGTTGCTATTTGTTATTATTTGCCATCTCTGAAAAAAACGCAATGAATCTTGGGATATGTTGGGCCGCAAAGGATACATCTGTTGGACCTTTCAAAACCGTGAAACGAAGGCTGCATTTCTTGGCCGGATATGAAGGAGCATTCCAAATGGAAAAAGCCTTTGCGCGCCGCTATGACGCAATCGGTCTTCAAATGCAGCCTTCGTAGGCTGCGGCCTATGGAATGGGATACACCTTATGAGTGGACTTTGAGAAAAGTACTTCCGTCTGTTCAAAGGACACAGTGAAATATAAAAGTATACTACCAGCAGGGGAACCATAAAAGCTATTCCTATCATCGTTTTGTGTTTTTTTTTTGTACTTTTAGAGTCAGGTTTTTAATGGAACAGAAGACAAATTTAGAAAAGCCTGTACATGAAACTGTAATTTCTCATTGTGGTCAAAACATGACTGAGGACAATTTGATCATTACAATAAAAAAAAGAAAAAAGAAATATCACAATTATAGTGAATTGCAGTCATCACAAACAGCTCCGGTTTAGAGGCAGCCTGATGCAGCAGCGTATGTTACTCATGTACTCTACCTAAGTCTCATAGTATTAAAGGGCAAAGGATAAAGTCAGGATTAGGGCTAATTGTAGCATTCTTGAAGGGAGTCCAATCAGATGTGATAGCTTGTGGTCAATATGTCACACGTATAGGTCACAGCATCAGAAATATAGTTTTACAACACTGCATTTTAGTTTCAATATATTTTTATATGACTTTGTTATCATGGGGTCTGGATGGAAATTTTAAACAGTTCTACCAAAATGCTGTGCCATCTTTAAACATTAGAGAGACAATGGCTTCTGTTAAGAGTCATCTCGGCTGGATTGGGTGACAGCCCACAGGTGCTCTTAGAGACTGCGTCCAATGAGGGGCCTGACATGCGAGGGGCTGTTTGACAGCTGACGTTGTGCAAATAGTTACCTGCTCTACATACTGAGATGATTAAGGAGCAGGAATGGCAAGATGTACACAAAGGGTGCCTTGGTGCAGGCCAAACTGACGGGCCTCTGTTGGCCGGCTTGTGCAGGAGTCAGCACGGCACTTGGCCACCGACACCTGCTTGCATGTCGAAGTGTTGCGACAACTGTCAACCCCCCCCCCCCCCCCCCACACACACACACACACACACACACACACACACTCTACAGAGCACAGTAGCACTCCAAGCTGGCCCGAGGACAAGTTTATTAAAGCCGCCAGTGTGTCAATGCCTTGTTCTCACTTTATGTTGTCCCAACATGGCACCCTGTTAGTTTAGTGCTGGACTACATCGCCGAGACATGAGCGATCTGATGTGAGGCAGCGTAATGAGCAGCTGGACTAAATGATTGCCAGCTCAAGGGCACGGCTGGCACTCCACTACTGTATACAGGATCAGTGGTGTGCAAAAGTATTCATACCCCTTGAACTTTTCCACATTTTGTCACATTACAACCACATAAGTACATTAATTTTATTGGGATTTTATGTGATACACCAACACAAAGTGGCGCAACATTGTGAAGTGGAATGAAAATGAAAAGAGGTTTTGATTTTCTTTTATGAATAAAAAACTGAAAAGTGTGGCGAGCAAAAGTATTCAGCCCCCTGAGTCAATGCTTTGTAGAACCACCTATCGCTGCCATTACAGCTGCAAATCAATTTGAGTATTTCTCTACCAGCTTTGCACATCTACAGACTGATATATTTTGTCCATTCATCTTTGCAAGATAGCTCAAGGTTCAGATTCAGCATCAGATTGGATGGAGTGTGTCTGTTGACAGCAATTTTCAAGTCTTTCTCAATATTCTCAATTGTTTTTAGGTCTGGACTTTGACTGGGCCATTCTAACACATGACTATGCTTTGATTTAAACCATTTCATAGTAGAGTAGGGTATATATATATATATATATATATATATATATATATATATATGTTTTTTGTTTGTTTTATTTTTATTTTCTGTAACAACAACTGTGTATCTGAATCCGAATTTGATGAAAATGGGGGCGGGACCTGATAAGCCTTTGGCTTCTTCCGTCTCCCT
Organism: Hyperoplus lanceolatus; assembly: GCA_026929865.2. Taxonomy (NCBI): domain Eukaryota; kingdom Metazoa; phylum Chordata; class Actinopteri; order Uranoscopiformes; family Ammodytidae; genus Hyperoplus; species Hyperoplus lanceolatus. The sequence continues at coordinate 17,029,652 of CM049411.1, read as the reverse complement.
TCGGACAACACAAAGTATGATGTATGAATATTTGCAAGAGAAAATTGTGTATTGTGTGGAATTGTCCGAAAGAATAATAAATAAAATAAAGAAAAATAAAGAAACGCTGCAGATTCATAGCAAAAAAAGAAATAATCTAATCTTAAACCTGTTTCTAGTCTTTCTCTTATTTTCACCTGCATAAATAAGTTTTGGACCATTTGAAAACTGATCCACATCCCTGACACAGGGCACACACTGAGTCCTTCAGTGGTGAAAAGGTGAGTAACGGTAGCCAGAATGCTTTTGGGCCCCGAGGCAGGACAAGACTTGAGAGGGTTTTAGGCGGCTAAAATTACAAACTGGCATCAGATAGGTTTTAGAGGTTCAAAGAACACTCCTGACACCACAGAGTGGCTGTCTCCTGTAAATTCATGCATATTCCTCCTACTCCACTCTCTGACTTATGACAAATGAACCAGCACTGGATTAGACATTATGTAAACTGAGGATCTTTTCACTTCAAACACAGGCATGACTATACAGATAGACCTGGGAGGCTGGATTACAGTATGTTAGCAGCTGAAGTGATTAAAAAAAAAGTTGGTATTTTCTTGAGTAATCGCTTGATCTTAACATCAAGAAAATATTGAGAATGCCCATCATAACATTACTTCATCAATTACTTTTTTTGGTGTGCAAAACTAACAAATACCAAACATATATAAGGCAAGTAAAAGCAACACATTTGAAGAGCTGGAATCATAATGTTTGGCATCTGTACTAATGATCAATATAGTTTCAAATAGTTATTTCTTTTTGTCAGTCCACTAATTGATTAATCAACTTATCCTTATCACTCCTCCAAAACAATAAACACATCAGGGTGTAGGGTCACTCTTGCACGGACAGGTTGAGACTAATAATCATTGGATTAAATGCTAAATAATGCCCAATTATAATTAGTAGCATATGAAACATTAACGCACCACGAGCAGCTAAATAATAAAAAAATATCCCCGTTGGTCAAGTTGCGGCTCGCTATGCTGATGGTGACTTTGTGATCGTAGCACGCAAGGTCCAGTCGGTGCGGAGGACGACCCTCTATCGGCGGTCGAAGGGAGTGGACTGACCAGGGGGTAGAAGTCTGTGTGTGTTTGGGCTGCTGGTTCCTAAACGGGCCACAAGCGGACAAAGACAATAACACACCACGCCGGACAAAAACAACGGACCCATACCATATACACCCACTACCGCCTCTCCCCCCCACCCTAAAGAAAATACCACAACAAGCTGAAAGCTATGTCCCTGCTCTGCTGCACGTGACCCGAGTGGAAAACAATAGGCATGTTGTTCATGTTATCATAGAGACATGTCTGTGTGCTTTAACAATAAGCACATAAGCAGCGCTCTACACAGCCTCTTCATCTCCCTCCCTCCTTCAGGCACGCATTCTTTCGCGTAAACACGTTTTCATTCACCCTGTCATCTATCTACCCCGCCCCCCTCTCTTGTATGCACGTTGAGCTATATAGTCGGCTATAACTCATTCTTTCATATACTCCCTTCCTCTTAGCTCAGCTTTGCCAATGCAAAGAAAAAATCACTCATACACTCCAACCCCACCCCGCGCACGCACGCACGCACGCACCCCCCCCCCCCACACACACACACACCTCTAATTCACTCATCCAATCCCTCCTTGCTCACTAACCCACTAATTCACCCACACTCCAACTAACCATAGGACACAGGTGGAGATGCAAGGACAGAGCAACTAATATTTTCTTTGAAAAAAAAAACAATCTTGAGTCAGCCACAATATCTTAATAACATACAGGTGAAGTGTAAATGTAATTAGGGATAATTTTATTTAAACAACAGTGGACACTTTGCTTCAAATTGGGCAGTATCCCACTGTAGTGTGCACTAGGCTATAAAGGACCACCTCTCTGACAAAGTGCATGGTGGTCCGGTGTGGTCTTGGAGTGGAGTGTGATGTGGAGGAGGAACAGTCATTTGTTTACTATCCAAAAAGAGTGTCCAATATAACCATTGCCACAAAAAGTCGGATGGAAAGCACTACTGTGACTTTTATATAGGAATTAAAATGGCGTTGCAGGGAGGGACATCAGACCTGGCATTAAAATAAGGAACAATATAGGAGAATTATAGTGAAGTTAGTTATTGGGGAGATTTTTGGTTCTTAGGAACGGCGACACAGACCTCCATAATACGAGGTTAAGAAAATGTCAAACCTGTTATTGACTGTGGTTTGATGCGCCAGTTCCTGAACAAAAGAAAGCCATCACTGCGCCCTATATTGATGGACTTTAGGTACGGCTCAGCACCCCATTGCAACTGGACGCACACCGTGTCACACAACAGCCACTTACACCCCTAACCGAAATGTTGTAATCAATTTTTTGAACCGCTATCAGTATTCTTGATCTTTGGAGGTGTTGGCAACTTTCCTGACAATGGAGCTCCAGTGGCGACAGTCATAGTGACACATATAAGCAATTCTGTCCAAAAACAAGCGCACCCAGCCAACGTCTCCACCCTGTTACGAACCACACGAACCGGCATTATCGTCGCAAGAGTCACCTGTAACTTAGATTCTGTGACATTTAATTTATAGGAGGTTTAACACTAAATAATCTCGACCACGTCACTCAAAGTCAATGGCCGGACTGTGTTAGTTGGGGAAATGTATCGATGTAATAAAAGCAAAAACGAAATCCGACACCAGGCGAACAGCGTGCATCCGCTTGAACATAGATTCAATTTCAATATGCATTAGGTGATTCGGCCCCAGGTTCCTTCCGTTTGGGTCAATTTAACACGAAATGTGCAAAATTGTTCACGGCACGCGCTACTTCCAGCGGGTTTTCCCGGAATAAAAGTTGTTCACCGGCACGGCTGAGGGAAAACAAGTGTGTCCCCGTATAGCCCAATGTCTCTGCTGTCAGCCGATAATATTGCGTGGACCAGTTCTCCTCCGTAGCTTTTATATTTGTCGGGAATTGGAGGATGAAGAAACACAAACGGGACGGCGCCAGTTCCATGGAGTCCGCTAGATCAGCTGCTGGCAGTTGGTGTTCTCAATCACGTCCGCAGATAGGCTTCATAGGCTCACTGAAGCGCCTGTGGAGTAAGACACTTAAGTGATCCGGTGTGCTTACGCGCTTGTGTGTGTGTGTGTGTGGACAATTACATCTACATTTTTTTTTACTTAAACAGCTGAGAGTGTGGTATTGTCCATCGTCTCGGACATTGTGAGGAAAAGCTTTATTTCCTGCTGTGCATTTATTTCGCTGTTTCTCAAGCTCCAGCGGAGCCGGGTGAAATTACACCGCCAGGACTTTTGTTTTGTTTTGTTTTGTTAACGAACTCAAAAGAAAAGTCACCATGGCAGAGACGTCGGCAGCACCAGCCAAAGCCAAAAAGGCAGCCAAGCCAAAAAAACCTGCTGCTCATCCCAAATACTCAGACATGATTAAAGCGGCAATCGTTCACGACGCCAGCCGGAGTGGAGCGTCCCGTCAGTCCATCCAGAAGTACGTGAAGAAGAACTACAAGGTGGGCGACAACGGTGATGTGCAGATCAAATTGGCCCTGAAGAGACTGGTGGCAACTGGGATGCTGCGCCACACCAAAGGTGTGGGCGCGTCCGGATCCTTCAAGCTGGCCAAACCAGAGGAGCCCAAAAAAGCCAGCAAGGTGGCGGCGTCTCCCAGACCGAAGAAGGCAGCGAAGCCCTCCAAACCCAAGAAGGTGGCCAAGCCTAAGAAGGTGGCCAAGACGCCGGAAAAGCCCAAAAAGGCTGCTGCAAAGAAAGTGAAAAAGGTCGCGAAAAAAGCGACACCGACGAAAGCCAAAAAGGCTCCGGCGAAGAAAGCCAAGGCAGCCAAGCCCAAGGCAAAACCAGTAAAGAAGGCAGCGAAGCCCAAGGCAAAGACGGCCAAAAAGGCAGTCAAATCAGCAAAAAAGAAGTAAAGGGACAATATCAGAGACAAAGTCAATGTAAATACTTAAGGAAATGTTTTCGTATATGTATTATTTTTGTAAGGTCTCATGCAAACTTATGCTCTTTTTACCTGTAGTTTTCTCTCCATTGCACTATTGCCGATAGATGCTGTAGAAATAATTGTGAGCATTTCTATTTGGCGTTAATACAACAGTTCCTTTTGTCTGATCGTTGGGTCTAGTTGTGGGTCTTGCTAAAAAGGAAAACACAACTGTATATACTATTGAACTAAAGAATAGTTATTGTTTGTGCACGGGGTCATACTTAAAATACAAATGTGTCAATAGTGGGCATTGTTGAGCCTTTACAATGTACAGACCATAGTGGACGTCAGCAACATTTTCCTACAGGCTCAATAGTTGTCATTCAAGCTCCCTTTTGTATATATATTTTTTTTTTACGTTGAGACGACTCATGACATAGGCCTACTTACAGCCCAATGTTTTTCATTCATTCAGTCATTTTTAAAGACTGTTTTTCTGCAATTCAATAAACCTTTGTCATCTTCTAACACTGTGGTCCACTTCTGACGCGCATTTTACGCGTGCGTAAAACGCCTGGTGAAATGTTCCGAAGAATATCTGTGAAAGTTTAATAAGCCTAAATAAACATACCAATAACTCCCTCATCAATTTTGATATTGAGGTATATATGAGATAGTAACATATTCAGGATGCTTCAAAAGAATGCGTACTAAAAAAATTAAAAAAAAACTTAGGAAGATTGAATGTTTTATTTTTAAATTAGACTATATAAAATGCACTGCAGTAGTCACGTGAAAGGGAGTATTAAATAATGCCATGAAATATCAATAATATTAATACATTCAATTTGTATAGCGCTTTTCTCGTACTCAAAGCTATATACTTATTTTGTAGTCATGGGGGCATAAAAGGGCTTTGCAGAACATATGAATAAGTAACAACCCACGATTCTATAGGAAACAAAAGGTGAAAAATAAATAAAGTAGATTAAGGTAAAATGAGAATGGTAAACAAGGTTAATATACTCGAAGACATTAAGTTTTCCCACAAAACTGGACAAACATTATCATCCAGAACGGTCCTGAAGTCAACGAATAAAGGTTCATTTTATATACTATCTATGTCATTTACTCACTACTACAATCAAAATCTATTTTCTTTAGTGTCTGCAGAGCTGCGAGGAGGCGTCTCTCTGCAGACACACCCAGTGCTTACTGTCCTGCCTGCCTCTCACCTGAAGGGCAACACTGCCCTCTTGCGGTGTCTTGTAGGAACAGATGGCTCTTCTTAAGACGGGCACGCCAGCCGCAGACAAGACTGGGGTCAAATTGAAGAAAGTCATGATTACACACAAGATTACCCTCTACACACTGGTATTCGTCGACAGGTGTTAGATCATTGAACTAACCTTGTTAAACAGCTTCAGGCTGAATGGTCAAAGCGGAGCCCCAGGACACTCTGAGGCATGCTGATCTTGCATTTTGAGATGCTACATGCAAAAGGGTAGTGATTGGTGTTGCTTCATCACAGGACACTCCAACATTAACATTGACAGTACTTTTACGATATGTTTTCTGCCACATGAGTAATATCCCATTAATATGCTGTTTGAAAGTCATACACACTGAAAGTCTCTGAGGTCTGATACTTATGTTTGAATGTTAAAAACAAAAAACTAAAATAATATTCTGTCAGAAAAAAATCACCTATATGTAAATACAAATCAACAATATAGTGGAAAAAAAAGCATATAGACATAAAGCATTCATGACACATTGTCACTCCAAACATCCATATTGTCTTTTGGGTAAAGGTCCCCACCCAGTCTGGTCTGGTCTTTTATTAAGCATCTAATTCAGTTTATTTTCAAGTAGGAAAACAGCCATATTTTTAAAAGTCAAAAGAAGTGTAATCCTGCAGAAACAGCAGGCCCCGAGCGAGATTAGGCAACAAAACAGACTTTAACATAACTCATGTTGGAAAATGATACAACGGCAAGTTATGTAACAGATCAGAGTGTATATGCAGTGTTGGGTTTAACTAAATAGAAACTTAACACAGATTGCCAATCTATTTCAATCTCAATCAAAAAGAATTCTTTCCATTATGTCCACTAAATAGAAGCCTAGATCAATTTGACCAGATTCTCATGTTTAAGTTTTGCCTTGCCTCCTTTCATTAGGAGAAAATATTTTCTGAGTTCTTTGCAGAAGCATCAACAAACTGCCATTTTTCTTCATGCATATCCCTCCCTGCTGCAGCAGAGCAGATGAAGCCTTACTGCTAAAAACATGAAAATGTTTCATTCTCAGGCAATGTGAAATGCCTAATGGGCAAACAACATGCTATGACTACTCAATGCTGCACAAGTTATTTGGCAAATCCGATATGAACATTGTATACCTGTGGCGGCACTGGGCAAAAGGAAGAGTTTCGCTCATTGAGGAATTCCAACAGCTGGAGATTGCTGCTCTGTTAACAATGCTTCATGTGCTGCCCTTTGGTTCTTCCATGGAATCCATTTGGCATTTTTCTATATTCGGCTTAGGAAACACTGCATGTTAATATATATATATATATAAAAAAAATCCAATTCCCCATTAACACTAAACAGATACTTGAGGAGAAAGCAAAAGATTAGAAGGAACTGTCTTCCTGCACTTCCTCCCCTCTCATAAAGCACCTTTTTGGACATGAACAGTTCATGTATCAATGCGTCAAGCGCTAAAAGGCTAACTCCTATTTAGCCTGGCTGGACAATGTAAGGCAGAAAAAGCTGGGCACAGCAGCGCGGGGAATAATATGATCACTAGCTTCCAATCACCTTTGGACTGTTGCAATCTGACTAGGACAAAGTGAAGAAGTCAGAGATGTGAAGAGTTTTCTGGGAGCTTTTGTTTGCACATCAGACGGCAGTGGTTCTGGATGTGGTCTGGGATGTTTGGTCTTGATGGATGGATTGATAGCGGCTCAGGCTGAGATGAAAAGCTGGCTGTTGATCATTTGAGTCTGGCAACAGCTCTGTAGACAGCAAAACCCAGGATTGCACACACAGCTGATCCCAATGCCACTCTCAGCCAGAATGATGTGTTGTTCATGTCTGAACCGTTCAGGTGTCTGGAGATTGGAGGGAAAAATATCATGTAAAAAGGGTCAGTCACACAAAGCAACACACATGAGCAAAACAAATGTCTAGCTTCTCTTACAACCCAACCTACCACCTTTTAGTCACTCAGCATGTTAAATATTGTGACTGATCCTTATCTTTATCAGGTTTTCATTGATGTCTGGATTGACTTAAGAGCAGTAGTTAAATGGACGTACGGGTACATTGCTGCCCAGGCGAGCCTGGTGTAGATGTTCTTGCTGGTTGAGTTGAGCAACAGGCTGGAAAAGGGCAGCGGCGGAGGCAGTCGGTGTTTATAGCAGAACTCTGCAGGAGTCATACCGTGGAACTGCTTGACCTCAGAAAGGTCCACTTTAGAGGCTACCAGCACACATGGGATGTTGCTCTCCATGTAGTGTTGCTAGGAAAGAAATGGGAACACTTTAGTTGAGAGAGTGGTTAGAGAATTTAGCTTGTTTTCAAAGGCAGTCCTAACGAAATTCAGGTAACCTCATTTTAAATAAACATTTTAAAAAAAAGTCTATAAATCACTTTTATCATGACTTGTGCATGGACATGGATCTGTCTTTGGCTATAATGTGAAACCTATATTTATTCGTGGAGACACATTATTTCCTTGGTTGTCAAATGTCAGACAGTAAGAAAGACTATCAGCTGCTCTGTGTCGGTGGCTATGCGCGCGCGACCGTACCGCGCCGCGCGTGACTACGGCATGTACGCGAGGGTAAAAGAGCAGAAGCAAAGCCGATATTGAACTGGTGGCGAAAATAAACGCAGTGCGGTTCTATGGGTATATTTAGCTGAACAGAAAGAAGTGCTGTGCAAAGCTAGAACAGTTCAAGACTCCACATCACTGTGGCAACACAAGTTATCTATCAGCGCAGAGAAAAGTCTGATGAATGCATGAGAGTGATGGCCCAGGCAAGTTTCAGTAAGTTTACAGAAGTGCCACACTGTTACTGTCTTTGAAATGCATTTAGTAATTTTAAGGGGAAAACACATTGTATTATTTCAACTATTGAGCTATTAGTAAAACAGCATACTAGTGTAGGCCAACAAGATTTATTTATGAATTTTCAATGCTGCTTTATTTTTTAGGTTTTAAATAGGGAAATACATGTTCCAAAACTACCAATAACCTCTGTATTTAAAAATAAATCAAGCAAGAAGGCTAATAATAACCATTAATGAATTATAGGCTATCGCATCACAGTAGGCCTATTGTCCAGAATAATCATACAAAACAGCCCCCCATCCAAAAAGGAACTTTAAAAAGTTGAATTTGCACTTTGATGTTAAGTGTATGGTCCAATATTTGTATTTAGTGTGTCTGCATATTATTGCACCAAAACAATAGAATATTTCTTTAAATTGTAATTTGTTCTGCCTGCATGTTTGCACAACATTTGTACATGCACATAGCAAACAAAATTGCATAACTGTAAGGTCAGTGTCTGTTGTATTTTTGTATTCAAATAAACAGTTGTCCATTTCTTTAGTGCGCATTGGCATCTTTGAGCAAAATACCCCCAAAATGTTTGCTGCAGCGCAGAGCGCCGTGCCTCCTGTAAGACTGGGCAATGACCACCTTCACTAAGGTTCCTGGGGAAAAACACTGCATACGATGGATTATCTAGCACCGACAATTTTCATCTCACCATAATGTGCTGTTGTGATTACAAATAAGGGTGTACGAAACGGCTAAAGGCTGCAACACAGCATTATTAATAAACTGCATCATAATAAATGAACACTTAGTATTTTTCGTAGATTATTATTGAAATGTTCTGGTAACATTTGCTGGGACTGACCTTGTAAATACTGGCACAATAGTCAAAGGAATGTGGGTCACTGGCATCGTACATGAGGCAGGCAACATCACAGGAGGCGTCTGATGCCTTCAGGAACTCCACCTCCACATCCACTTCATTGAGCTGCACAGGGACGAGAGGAAGAGTGTGGTGCTCTGGCTTTAGTCATGGCCAGAGGTTAAGGGTCAGCATTAAGATCAGGATTACTACTACTACTTACAATAAGGTACTTTTCCTGGTTGCTGACTTGGACAGTGTTTATGGCATAGGGGGAGAAGGCACTGCTGGAATTTTTCTTATTCTGAAGAGAAACAAAAAGCACGAGAAATGTCACTACTTAGAATAATTGTTATATATTGTTGATGATTTTATCAATGCAGCAATTCATATTCAGTGCTGTGTGAAAGTTTGTGAACCCCTTGAGCCTTTTGGAATTTTATTTATTTTAACAATTATTAATTAATTTTTTTAAAGTATTTTTTATATGAAATAACAGATGTTTGTTTATCAATTCAACATTTTTCTTTTCCAGAAATCAACTGTTAAAACAGATAAAACAAATTATTTGACAAATGTTGTATGTGCAAAAGTTTGTGAACCCTGAGCTGCATTGCTTAAATTGAGCAGGTAAACACAATCAGGTGGGCCAAATTGAGTGAAGAAATAGACCAATGTAATGAGAGATCTTTAGGGGAGAAATTTGGCGGCACTAGATAAGACAAAGATAAAACCAGGTCAGTTTAGGCCCACCAAACTGAACCCATACAGGTCAGACATGCTCAAAGCGGAAAAGATCTCAGAGGATCTCAGGAATAGAGTTTTGATGCTGCACATTTGTCTGGGGACAGCTATTAATTCATATAAAAAAAGTTTGAGCTCCATCGGTCCACCGTGAGGCAAATCATCTACAAATGGAGAGCTTTAAGAGTGACTTAACATCTGCCTAGAAGTGGACTTCCTTCAACAATATCCTCTAGCGTCACAAGAAAAGGGATTTTTCAGGTAAAAGCCAACCCAAACTTTACATCTGGAGATTTGCAGACCATTTGCCACCACCATTCTTCACTTGGGAGAAGGTTCTCTTGGTAGTAGGCAGAGTTGCGTTTTTGCCCAAACATGGCGGTTTTGGTTGTGACCAAACAGTTCAATTTTGGACAAATCTGTCAACAGAAAAGACTTCAGGTATCTTCAGGTGCTCTCTGGCAAAGTTGTGACAAGCAGTTTTGTTCTTTTTTGAGAGCAGAGGCTTCTTCAGCAACCCTCCCTTGAAAGCCATGTTGACTTATTCTTATTCTTATTGTGGAACCATGCACATCTGTCCCAGATGCTGCAAGAGAGGTCTGCAAATCACTAGATGTAATGTTTGGGTTGGCTTTTAACTCAAAAATCACTTTTCTTGTGGTGCTTACGGATATTTTTGAAGGAAGTCCACTTCTAGGCAAATATTCAGTCACTCTTAAAGCACTCCATTTGTAGATGATTTGCCTCACGGTGGACCGATGGAGCTCAAACTTTTTTTAAATTAATTTATAGTTGTCCACAGACAAATGTGCAGCATCAAAACTCTATTTCTGAGATCCTCTGAGATTTGTTTCCCTTTTAGCATGTCTGACCTGTATGGGTTCAATTTGGTGAGCCTAAATTGACTTGGTTTTATCTCTGTTTTATCTAGTGCCGCCCAATTTCTTCCCTAAAGATCTCTCACTACATTGGTTCATTTCTTCACTCAATTTGGCCCATCTGATTGTGTTTACCTGCTCCATTTAAGCAATGCAGCTTAGGGTTCACAAACTTTTGCAAATACAACATTTGTCAAATAATTTGCTTTATCTGTTTTAAAAGTTGATTTCTGGAAAAGAAAAATGTTGAATTGATAAACAAACATCTGTTATTTCATATAAAAAAATACTGGTATTGATAAAAACAAATTAATAATAATTAAAATAAATAAAATTCCAAAAGGCTCAAGGGGTTCACAAACTTTCACACAGCACTGTATTTTTCAGCTCCAGATTGTGCCGTACCACAACGCTGCGGTCCAAAAAGGCCTGGAGAAAGTCTGTCTTGCCCGTCCCCCGTGGTCCGATCACCTTGCAGAGAAATACTGACCGCTGTGTCTGGCACTTCTCTAGGTCCACCTCTCTCTCCCGTGTTACTGCACGTACAAACAAACAGAAACACAACATATAAAACACAATGTACAAACCGGGGGATGCCATTCAGTTTGACAACAAGAACACAGCAGAAGCCCTGTCTTATACAACAAATAGTAGAATCTTTGATTTTCTATTTCAGATTTTCCAATTTTCACTACTGGCCAGTTGAAATTAGAATAACTGATGCCTTCTGCACATTAGAGTAGTCATCATTTTTAAGCTAATCATTTTCCAGACAATATTGTGAATTTACCTGTAGAGGGAGGCTGACATCTTTATAAAATAATTAAATAATAAAACTATTTTTTTTTAAAGGCCAAAGTAGAGTAATTCCCACACTAGCAAAAAAGAGTAACCTGCCACAGGAGCTGCCGTTTCAGTTATTTACATGCAGTCTGCTGGGAATGCATAAGAGTCGATTGCTAAACACACACACGCACACACACACACACACACACACACACACACACACACACACACACACACACACACACACACACCTGTGATGGCAGTGGTCTGTGACTCTTGCTCAGTGAGGATAGGGTAGCCTAGGTATCCAAGGTGCTCCAGGCAACGGTGGATGTCAAGATATGCAGAAAGCCTGCAGGTGAAGGGGTTGACACACATGTGACGATTGAACAGTGCAGGTTATAACTGGGCGCATGCTTACGAACTATCAGCTCAAAATCATTAACAACAAGAGTGAGATACTTACGTCCACTGACAGAGGTAGCCGTGACTGGAGATGTAGCCCTCGTCTGTGGTTGGGACAGTCATATAGACCTCAGCACCCCATGGCATGTACGGACATACGCAAAACAGGTTCTTCAGCTCTGTCGGTGACAGGGCAGAGTCTTTGTCCTAAGACAGAACAGAGATCGCGTAAGGAAAAGCCTCTTATATTGAATATTCCATGTAGAAAACTGAGGCCCACTAGTGCAAAAGTACAGCAATTGTAACGCCTTCCCTAACATATTCAATGCATAATCAAATTGTTGCCATGGTACAATCTACATAGGGATACTGTGAACAAAGGCAGCTAAGATTTGCTACTCACTTCATCGTATTTGTTAAACAGCCGCTGGAGAAACTGGTGACCAAGATGATTGAGCTCTGTGGTGCAGCCGACAGAAACTCGCAGTCTGCAAACAGAAAAAGCTTAATTAGATATTAAGATACCTGGGCGTTCCTGACTGGTGTGTGTACAAACACAACACTAGCAAAGCCAAATGGAAAACATGGGAGAAATAACAGGAATCTCTACTCTCCAATGTTATTGAAATACAGCCTGTTTTAATTCTATGATTATCAGCTTTAATGACAGATAAAGCATAATAGTGTATGAAGACATACTCAGGGTAAAGGTAATCATCAGTCAGTTCAAGGTTGTCGTCATAACCAAACTTCCTCAGGATGGTCCACGTGGTTTCATGTCGGCCCCTCTGGATAAATAACGTATTAAGGAACAAGAAACCTGAAATTGAAGTCGGACAATTCCTGGCCATTAGTTGAGTGTGGCATAGCAACAACACGGTTCAAAGTTGCATGTTGTCACTCATGACTGATTTTTACCGTTCAGGGTAAGGCCGTTGTCCTGCACCCCATCGCTGGTATTCTTCCAAACCACTGTCTTCACATCTTCTAAGGCTTGAGGTGCCAGAGGATTCCCAAAGCAAGATTTCTACACATTTAGATGGGTTCATTATTTTGTAGCAAAGAAAATGCTTTGGTTCTGATAATAACTGAGAAGAGATAATGTTCATTTATTTTTAAGTGGCACCTGAAAGCAGTTGAGCTCGGCATCGCTGAGGATACGATCATTATCCTGGTCGGAAACGTAGAATATTCTGCTGAGGGCTCTGACACACAATGGTTTAAGCTGGGGGGGAAATATTGGAAATGAATTATCTTACCATGTTTTAACCAAGCATTTGGATGCACATATTCAAACAGGTGGAGGGGGGGCAAACGCAGGACGGGCAGGCTGTCTCCACAGTTGGCATCCCGTTTCCAAAAATGGCTGACCTGTTTGTCCTCTGGTTCATAAAGAGGGGCAGTAGGGTGCAACACTGCCTTCTGTGCATAGTAGAACAGCTCCGAAATGTTTTTCAGATTCTTTGCAGAACACTTAAAAAAGGAAACAAAAAAAAAACAGCAGATAGAACTTTTCAGATACAATTTTATCTTAGCAATTTAAAAGCACGATAAAGCGAGAGTGTGCAAATATTTGTGTGAAACCTGGCAACCATTTGTGAATCTAACTGGTAAGGTTAGCAAGTGTGTACAGTGTGTGAGTCAGTTGAGCCTCACCTCAACACATGTCTCAATCTCAGAGAACTGGTTCATAATGGGAAGAATCGTTTCCATGGAGCTCCCACAGCGCAGATCAGACTTGTTACCCACGAGGATGATGGGAACTCTGATAGATCACATGGAGACAGAGATACGCTCAATACAATGCTATCATTATTGATTGATGACAAGAAAAATGACATCACAGTAGAGGTAATTGTGCAGCACAAGATACAGTATGATGCAAATCAGTTGACATTCAAATATTGTGCGCCGTCTGCACTCACACTCCCACAATCTCAACTCTAACCCTTTGCTGATGCTCACTTTCCTAGATTACTACATTTGCCAACATTACATACAAACAGTAGAAAGGAGTACAAACTAGTTCAGTGGCAAAAGTAAACAAACACCCATAAACAGCTGATACATACTTGTTCCCTTTCTCTGCATTTCCATTGACTAAAGGTATCCATTTGGTTTTGATCTGAAATAAATAACAAACAGCAGCGTGTGACACAGGTCTTATCTGTTTGCATTTTAAAATGCATTAAGTACAAGCAATATAAATGATGTGAAATATGTGTGCATTATGAGACAATGCTACCAAGTAGCAGGTTTCTACCTTGTCTATCGTGTCCTCATTAGTGACATCATACACTACGCACACCACATTAGCCTGTGCAGGTTGGAGAAAATAAGATTCAATTAACCTTCTGTACTTCAAATCAAAGCAAAATATTAGTAAATAACATGTTATTGCACAAAAAACCTGAACATGACAAAAGGAAAGAAGAATGACAGAGACTAGAGAAACAACTACTTAGTTAAAGATGTTATTCTTAATCAGAGGTGTTGCAGCATTGCTCAAGACTGTTACAGCCCAGGGTTTCCCCCAGTGTATTCCAGGCCTGGCGGCCCACCTCGCCTAAATTAACGCCCCACCATGCCAAGCATTGGTATATTTACCTGTCCGTACTGTGTGCACTGAAAAAAATCTAGTGTTGATACACAGCATAGGTAGCCTGGAAATCCAGACCTGCTGCTGGCAAATTACATTTGCTGCGCCTGTTGGTTTGACATACACGTGTAGGTGCTGCCCCTTGAGTTGGGAAGGTCTATTGATCGTGGCCAGACCCTCTATCGTTCTAGATATGGGTCTGGATTTCCAGGCTACAGCATAGGCTCTGTAAACAGGCATGTTGCTAGCTAAGGTGGGCCCCTTTGTTTACATACCCATTGTATACATACCAGTTTACAGAGCCCTTTTTTTCAGCACACACGCAGTACGTACAGGTGGTAGATCGAGAGGAGATATTCCCTGATTTCGAAAAACAAGTGATTTTGTCAATAAGCATTCTTGGGTTCGATTTGCTGACTCAACTTTGAATGCAGTGCGGTGTACTTACCTTGATGACCTCATTTCTCAGGACTTCTTCACTCTGTTCTTTTTCTGTCGGGATTAAAGACAAATACAAAACAAATCAGACCCATATTTATCATCTTTGGCTTGACAAGCATTTAGACGAGTCAGTTAACATTAGCCTTCAGTATCATCTTACCACAGTAGTCCACTATGTGTGTGGGCACTTTCTCTGGCGTCACGTCAGCGGGGATGGTAATCTCTTCAGCTCTGGAGGGAACCTGTGAGAGATTGCAGATCATTGCAAAGGAACTCTTGACCATCTCTTAATCCGCATCCAGAAAAACCCATTTTCTAATTTGCAGTAAGCATGGACAGTTACAGTAAGTATAAAAAGTTGAGCCATGAGTGCAAATACTAGGCGATTGCTTTTGTACTTTTGGATGAAACTAAATGCTGGAATTAAAACTAGGTAACACAATCTAATTACAAAGTTATGTGTTTTATGCTGCAATAGTCCCAAACGTACTGAATATTGGATGCAGTAGATCGGCCTAATCAGAAAGACAGCAAGAAATAGTGAAAAGTGACATTAAAAGAATTACAATTTTTGTAATACACTAGGGTTGTTTTTAAATATAAGTCATTGGTATTTTAAACTAAAGGTTTGTCTCTCTCTCTTTTTTTTCTCTCTAAGTCGTAATTTATGCAATACCCACACAAAAGACTGGTACAGTGGTACATAATGCAAAGTGAGCTGCTATGGAAAACAACATTGTTATTAGCTTTCACACAATGAACAACAGCACCAAGCAACACTTTAGTTTCTTCAATGCACACAATGAAATCAGTGTGGGCCGAGTAATGCCTAATGCCTACTAGATACACTGTGGCAATCATAGGCTGTAAGAGGCAGGTTTCTTTCTCACCTCTTCTGGGAACTCCTCTCCAACCAAAGACATTATGAGCGATGTCTTCCCCACCTTGGCTGTTTGAGGAGACATGAAAAGGATGAGAGGAGCAGCCAGAGAAAGACTTCCAAGTGAAGTAGAAGTACATGTAATAGCAAGTTAGCTGACTGCTCTTGTGTTATCATTTCCTCAAATGTCTTGAACGATGTGGACTGAAGCAAACACTAGTCTACAAAAGGGTTAATCAAAACTTTGATAAGGTCAGTTAAGGCTGATAAGGTTAACTTCTCTAAAGTTAAGGTTAAGGCTAGTTAGCTAACAAACAGCTCTATAACTAAAATGGGAATAACTTAATTAATCACAAACAATTTAAAAAACATCTGTGTATTTACTTTTGTGGCTTTCGGTGGACGACAGCTGGTCCGTGAGTTAATAACATGTTTATGGCAGCTAACTACTAACCGCCCACAACTTACATAGTTACTAAGCTAGCATAGCGGAAATTAAAATTTTGAAGAGCGGCCACTTCGTAGAAAACATTAATTTATCTGGTAGGACATATTTAATGCAAAGCATACATTTCCCTGTTAAGTCATTGATTGGCCCAGTGCCAGCAGGAATAACCTAGGTACATTCAACATGTTAGTAAGTTAGCTACAACGAGCTAATGTTTGCTAGTCTTTCAGCTGTCAGCGCCAAGAACTTACGCTCCCCCAGTAAAAGTATCCTGACGTCTTGCTTCATGTTTCCTCTCTGTGTGGAGAACAGTCGGACGCGCTGCGACGCTACAGTGACATGTATCTTTCATTTGAATGTCAAATCCCCAGTTGGAATAAAATGTGTGCCTCTCCACGGCGATGTGATATGCACCAAGCACCCAAGGTGAAAACGTATCGTTCCGGTTCACAAAGGAGACGGGGAAAAGACGCCCCCTGCTGGCTGAACAAAGCATTGAATAAATAGATCTAAAAGAATAATGCAGACATTAAAGAGCAATTTGCAGGTTAAAAAAAACCGAGATTGATTCATAACCTACTCTGGACATGCCCATTCAAAAAGAGTATGAAGGATTTTATACGTTTTTCAAAACACAAAAAAAATTCTGAGAGAAAAGTGGCGTTTTTGAGCTACGCTGCTAAAAAGTTCACAGCATTCGAATACATCACGGGAGGGAGTCGTGAGAACCTGACCGAACCTAACAGCCTCAACCAATGCACAGTAGTAGGTAGTAGTGAATTGAACTGTTGTCATTTAGTGTATTCCTTTTTGTTCTGTAGTTTTACATTGCATTTTAAAATAATGGAGAAGTATTGTGTACTCCAGCCTTTGAGGAAAAGTAGTCCACGGTGTCTGTAACAGTAGCCAACATAAGCCGCGCTAGCTAGCTGTAGTCACCGGGTGTGTTTAGACGTGAAGAGACGGGACTACATCGCTGCCGCAGCCACCTCCCTCCCTCACGAAACACACCGTGATCATTTTAGACAGGACAGGAGGCTTATTACGCGACACGGTGAAGTTGAGGAGGGGATACCCATACAACACCTGACCTGCGTGGTTTAATAAACAGCTGAGCTGCTTCACAATCTCTGTCCCGAGCCGCAGCTGGACTGACGGTCACGGACACACGGTGGGACACAGACCTAGGATCTAGCTAGGGCCGACCGGACACGGAGCCGCCAGAAATTCATCCCACAGAAACTATGATCTGTAAGTCTTGTTTGCTAATGTTTTTAAACTTCCAAAGTTAGTCGGCATACTAATTTCAATGGTGAGAGAAGCAACGTGTGGTTATAATGTATTGCTGGCATAACCACTAGCTAACAAGTCATAAGGCCCGGAGTGGCTAATCGGGAGAACCGGGAGCATTCCCGGTGGGCCGCTCTGGTTTTTGGGCTGCGAGGGCCGGCCCAGTCATGGCACTTGGTTAAAATATCATTATACCTATTGGTGCATTAAAAATCACATTATTAGTCCGCAGTTAAGTTACTGCTAATGGAAACTGACCATTTCCTACAGCTTCAGTTTCACATTAAAAGCATCTAACTGGCGTAACGTGAGATGACTTTTATTTTGAAGCAGAAACAGGAACTTAGGGCCTCCTAGCCCTGCTGCGTGTCTCTCACTAGCAGCATGTCTTCCATGTCGGACTACGAGGTGAAAGATAACTTGTAATTCTACGCTCATACCAAAGGCTTCATAAAAGTTAGTGACAGCCCCCAGTCATATATGTTCAATGCATGCTCGGGACAATGGCGACTGGAGCGTCGGCTGCACTGGGATGAGCCAGAATCCGAACATGTAGGCCTATTCGGATGAGCACGGATAATGATATGATCGATCCGAATATGTTTACTTAGCGAATAATCTCGTTATTATTCAGGAAACAACTATTTATTTATTTTGCCTATCATGCACTAAATTGACGCGGCGCGTTCTGCCTTAACTTGAGTGGCACCTATCAGCTGTTCATCTCCGCTGCCGTGGCGGAGAAGAGATAGACCGGCTGTGTTTATGCTTGGCCCCGTGAGCCGCGGTCTCTCTCCATTCCGCTGGATGTCGGTGACCCCGAGTCACCTTCAGTCCCTCCTGACTTTTATTTATTTCAAATCTCTGAACGTGAACCACGTCTCTTCATTTAATAAAATCGATCTTTAAATATTCGATCTGCAAACACTTCGCTTATTTAGTTGATACAATCTGTTTATAACTAAGAGATTTGTTCAAAAAAAGTTTCGTTTTTGTGCGTTGATCAATTAGACCACTAGATTATAAAACGCTGTTTCCTAGTCTAAAGTAATTATTCATTGAACTAAGTTAGACATTAAAAAAGAGGGAGAGAGATAGCGAGACAGAGATAGGCCTATGAGAGACAGAGGGAGAGAGAGAGAGAGAGAAGAGGGAAATAAACGGGCAAAATAAATCTTATCTAGATCGATGATACAACTTAGTTTAGTTAAAAATAAAAAGGGACAGAGATGAAAAAAATAAAATAAATTGGTCAAGTTTATGATTTACTGTGATGTAATAGGCCTAGTGTTTCAGACTCTGAATGTTCAATGTCCCCCAGTCAAACGTGTAGAGGCTCAGACAGTTCATAACTTATAATGAGAGAGAGAGAAACAGATGAGAAGTACAGTATGAGGAACAAATATCTCATCATTGTTAACATGCCAATATTAAATCAATTTGAGGCTCTGAAGGGACAATAATTCTTGGTGACATTTTTTTCACACATAAGCCCCAGCCACTTCCGGTTTCATATCTTAATACAGGTACATATACAGATAATTGTGTTTGTTGAACAGATACAGATAATGACGTCTGCGCACACTCCTACTGCACATAGTAGCACCATGGCAGCCACCTATAGGCTAGACTAAACAGGAGCATTTGAGTCCACACGGTCTAAAAACACAGAATTACAAGGGTGCAGAGAACAGTGCACTTTTGCAGAATGTGTGTGCTGATGTGTCAGACACAACATGTCTTTAGAAAAGGTAGAAAGTCTAACCTTGGCTCTCTGGTTTTGAAACCACACCTGCACAACGCGCACTGTCAGTCCGGTCTCAGCCGCCAGTGTCTCTCTCACCTACAGGTTAGGTTGTTTTTATGTTGTGTTAAATCCAGCTTGAGATGAAATGATTTGCAGAATGATAACGATGCCAATAAACAGTGAGTCTGATGCACCCACCTTGCGGCAAGGCTTAGCAGACACTTCAAAGGAGGCCTTAAAGGCACGGCGCTGCTGTGTGGTCAAGATGGTGCGTGGTCGTTTTGATCGTTTGTGCTCCTTCCCTTCATCGCCACCTTTCCCCCCCCCAGAGCCTCCTCCACCGTCCTCATCCTCACTTTTCACTGAACAGGGTAAGCAGACAACAAAACAGTCAGAACAGCCAGTAGGTAAAGGCACATTTTTATTCTTCCTTTTAATAAAAAATTATTTCAAACTAAAGTGTGAGCAAGAGCCTGGCAGTCTCTTAAACTGGTCCGTAGTCCACTAGGCTTCTGGAGAAGAACAACAATGGTTTGAGTTTGGTGAAGGTTCAAGTATACTATAGAAAATTCCCAGAATGCAGTGTAAAAGCAGTCAGCATCTTGGCAGAGAATCCTCACTGATGAGAAGTCAACACACATCTACTACACTTTTCAAAATGAAGTATCTGAGAATAAAGGATGACGTGATTGTTGGCAGTTGTATTGTACATCATTGACTCAGTATGCCAGGTGGAAAAGAGTCAGTGACCTTCTCAGTGCCTGGGATCCAGTTCAAATGTTCTAGACTCAGCCCCTTAACCCTGGTGCAGTCTTTGGCCATGTTATGCTCATTTCACTTTTATATCCTGCGTTGATCTTGGCTGTGATCATTCTCCAGCCTTTATAATATAGAGATGTGTAGTTTTTACTGAAGTTTGTAATTCTAATGAATTCAGATTTTTGACAACGTTCTACACAACATCTTCTTCACTTCTTTTTTCATCTGTTAATGAAGGTTATTCTCAATTCTATCCCCCATGCCTTCATAATGGTGCACAGACGCACACACATACGTCCACGTGCAGGTGTATTTGTGTATGTGCACGAACGTGCACATAAACAGAGCAGTAGCTTGTGATTTCCATTGTATTCTTTATTGCTCTGATTCATGCATGTGCTTACATGCACAAGCACATATGTGCATACACACACACACAAACATGTACGTGCGTGATTGCACGTGCACTGCACTAGCAGTAATAAGCTACCTCTGATTCATGTGTCTTTGAAATGAACAGATCAAAGTGTACAGTTAACACGGTGCACATGCATGCGCACGTAAGTGCATGCACGTTTAACAGGGATCTTGGAATGCACACAAGCCCAAAATCAAGAAAAAATCTTCTTATTTTCTTTTACAAATGCAGATCCGTGGTACATTATACAAAATTACAGGTTAATATTTCATGATATATTGGAAATAATGATTTAAATTAATTTAAAACATTTTATTAAAAATATTTCAACAAAAAAAGCAGGAGAAATTAATCATGGGAGTAAATTAGAGAATTTTTCATTCAAATCTGACATTGCACCAAAAAATAATAATGCACCAAAATCAATGTTGTGAGTTATGTTTGACCCAGTCATCTTTTTCAAATATCTATATACATATATATACTGTATATACTATATATATTTTTTTAATAGTAATGCAAATCTGTGGTTTATGATACAACATGTAAAGGGTACATTGTTTGTGAAATAGTGGAAATATTGATTTAAATTACCTTAAAACATTTCATGTAATAGAAAAGGGACAACAAACCCTGGGAGAAATTCATTTAAAATACATCATATTACAGGCGTAAAGGGTTTGTGACCAATATTTGGTCAGAGGAGTAAATTAGGGACTTTTTTATTAAAATCTGACATTGCATCAAAAAAAATAATGCACCAAAATCAATGCGTTGGGATATGATTGACACATGATGTCAGACTGGCTGTTATAGTAGAATAATATTACCCAGTAATATGTAGAAATTGTTTGAATATTTGTTTTTAAATATAAATGCAAATCAGTGGTTTATGATACAACATGGCATGTAGAGGGCAAATATTTTAAGAAATAATGATTTAAAAAAATAATGAAAGCAAAAACCTGGAGGAATACACCAAAAGTATTAAAACAATTATACATAAAGTCATTTGACAGTGTATTTGGTCAAAGGGAGCTATTAGGAACAAGGTTAAACTTGTGTTGGGTTCAATTTAAATGATCAGAAATTTGATTAAGATTGTCTGTGCTGAATTAATATATTCAATTAACGGATCTGAAAGAAGAGGGAACTTTCAATCAATACATATGGTGTTCAGGCCTAATAACAATCCTACTTTACCCGATTCGGTCGGAGTGGGACTGATAGCGGCCAGCATTTCCCTTTCCTTCTCGTAGTCCATACGGCAGAGCAGCTGGCCTTCCTTCAGCACAAACTCATCTCCTCTTTGCAGCCGGCGTTCACACTCACAGCAAGTGAAGCAGCCCAAGTGGTACACCTGGCTCTGCACGCGCATGATTAGCTCTGTACGGCCAATCACCTGCAGACAAGCGCTGCACTTCCTTATAAACAGCCTGGAGGAACACAGAAAGACTTGTGTGAGGGCTATTCACATTAATGGCAACACACGGCATCATGGGAGTCCAGAAGTTCAGAATAAAAATGGTGAGGTAATTAAAGATGGAGGTACAGACAAGCCCCAACATGAATTACACTTTGACAGCTCAAATGATTGTGTAGATTAGCATTGTCTCTTAATTAAAGGTTGTATAAACATTACCCAATTCACCCAGCGACAAGGTGAACATCTGCTGGGACAGTACAATACAAGTCTTCATTCTTGTATTGTATTTTCTTTTCTCCTTCATGACAGTAGGTGGCAGTAGTACGCTTATGACAAGACAACTGTCTGCTGTGAGAGGTTCTCCTTTAAATCCTGAAATATGGAGAACTGCTGGATGGGGTAC